>PVKB01006063.1:0-75485 GCA_004027205.1 Ctenodactylus gundi | reverse complement strand
CCCAGCCACACTCCGCTCCGCGCGCGCGCATGACTCACCCACCTCCTCCTCCGCAAAGCCTCGTGACCGAAAGCCACTTCCGGGTAACGCTAGACGTTGGCCGTCAGGCGGGGGGAGCAATGGGGGCGGTCTTGAGAAGCTTATGAGTGGCGGATGTGAGGGATCAGGCGGGGCTGATGCCGGCGTGCCGCTTTCTGATTGGTAGGCTTCTGAATCCCGCCCCTGAGAGGAGGGCAAGGCCGCAGTGAAATATCTCTGCTCAGTTGTGCCGCGGTCAAAGGCTTGAGTGTGAGTATAGAGTCTATCATGTGGAAGATGAGCGGGTGGCAGCGACAGAGCCAAAATCAGAACCGGAACCTGAGGAGAAAGGCAAGTGCTGACTCCTTATCTGTCTATCCTTCATATTCACAAACATCGCAAGTGCGTCTTTAGGATGTGGTCCCACCTCTGCATAGTGAACCTAAGCTCAGGGCTGTACCGGGAGGGATGGGGAGAATCCTTTATTTAGGAGTGGGCTTCACAGACCTCTTTTCCCTTTTCCTGCCTTACCCCTGCCCTGAACTCTGGCCCTCCTCTACTGCTGCGCCTGCTGAGCAAATGGATCCCGGCTGCCGTTGGGAAATAAACTTTTCTTCGTTGCCGACTCTAGGCCACCTCTTTAGGCCTGTCCGGCGAGAGGCGAGACAACAGGACACACCCCCCAAGAAGACTGTGACTATGGCTTCGGCAGTTTCCACTACTTTGCCACTACTGGAATTTCCCTCACTCCCCCCCAGTCCTGTTTCAGCTGCAGTATGGAGGCAGTATGGAGTTACTCAGGCTTTCCTGAACCCTGCAGAGGACTGGAGAATGAGACTGATAGAGCACTTGGGCAGAGGGATGCCTGTGGGCCCAGAGCGGGGACGGGTTTTCTTTTCTTTCCCCATAGGTCTCCGGGCCACCCACACCAGAATGCAGTCTGGATCTCTTTTTAGAGAAGCCTTTTGCGGTTTCTTCAGGGTATTCTCCTAGGATTGGTCCCTGCCTTTGCTCTCCCCCCACCTCCTGTCTCCCAACGAATTTGTGTGTAACCATTGCATCAGGTCAGCCCCCTGTTTGGCTCTGTAGCCCTCTGGCTTAGGGCTTCACTGATGATGAAAGCTATGTCCCACACGAGTTTTCCCAGGAGAGGACAGCCCTGCAGAGAAACACTCAGGGCAATATTGCATCTCTAATCCCCAGAGACGGGCAGCTGCTGCTTTGCCTGTAGGTTTAGTCCTTCCTGTGAGGTTGGGGGAGATTTTTACATTCATTTCTTACATACTTACTGAGCACCTCCTATGTGCAAAGCAGTTTGGGACTGACAGTGTATCTCTGAACAGAGAAAGTCTCTAGTAGAACTTACATTTCAGTGGGAGGACAGATAAGTATCACAGGGAAAACTAAAACGGAAAAAGAGTAAGAGAATGTTTGGGGTGTACTGTTTTGTTTCAGATGGTAAGGAACTTTCTGAGGGGCCGTTTAAATGGAAGACCTGGAGGAGGCAAGCCAGTGAGCCATGCAGAGAGGGTAGAAGGAAGAGCTTTGCGGATAGGGATAGCCAGAGGCCCTAAGATCTAAGCATGCCAGTTATCGTTAGGAACAGACCAGTGGATTGGACTGAGTGAGCGGAGTATCATCAGTGAAAACTCAGGGACAGCAAAGGAGCAGATTGTGTAGGGGCATTTTGAGGATTTTAGATTTTAGTCTCTATTCTGCAAGACTATTTTGGTGTGTGATACTTAGATTGAATCCAGGGTCTTCCCACTGAACTAAGTCCCCAGCTTTTTGTTTTGTTTTGTTTTGGAGACAAGTTCTTGCTCAGTTGTCTATCCTGGGCTACAACTTAATCTTGTCTCAGCCACCCAGAGTACTGGGATTATAGGCATGTGCCATCATGCCTGGCTTTGAGAGTTTTGAATAGAGGACTGACCTAAGTTTTAAAATGGCTGAGGATATAGCTCAGTGATAGAGCATTTACCTAGCATGTAATTCTCAAGTTTGCAGGGAAGGATGATAGTAAGTTGATTATACATTTGACAATACAGTGGAATTGGTGAAAAATGTTTTAAGTTCTGAGTATTTTTAAGGAATTAGTTAAACAGGGCTGGAGGAATGGCTCAGGGCTTTTAGGGCTTGCATAGCAAGCACTAAGTACTTGAGTTCTATTCTCCAGCACCAAATAAACTGGGCTTAGTGACGCACTCCTATAATCCCAGTCCCCAGGAGGCCAATGCTAGCCTGACTACATAGTATAAAAAAAAAAAAGTTAAATAAATTGCTAGTGCTGTGGGTTGAATTTGGGGTTTAAGGGAAGAGGAATGAAGGATAAAACCAAGGTTCTTGATTTAAGGAACCAGTTTACATTTATGGAGATGGGAACAACCTTGGAAAGGAAGATAAGCAGAAGATTGTATTCTGACTTAATCTTCTAGACATACAAAAGTAGGTGGCAAATAAGTGGCAGCAGAGCTGGAGGTTCCAGGAGAGGGCCTGACTGGGACAATGTCAAGTGTGAGAATGGAGCTGGGAAAATGCCCCTAGACTTGCTCCCCTCCCTGAAGTTTAATCCTTACTGCCAAATTTGCCTTGAACTTAGAGAAGATGAGTTGGTCAGGAGCTTGCTATTATGTAATCAGAACTAGAGAGGTCAGTAACTAAAAATAAAGGAAGTTGAGCTCTCTTATGTCCTTGGAGGTGGTTTCAAGACCCTTTAGCTATTTGTATCCCACAAGACAGAGGTATCAAGCTGAGTATAGTGTTACACGCCTGTAATCCCAACACTCCGGAAGCTGAGGCAGGAAAACTGCTGGGAGTTCAAGGCCAGCCAGCACGACCCTGTCTCAAAGGAAAAAGAAAAGGGGACCAGTAGGAGGATAGAGGTAAGGAATCTGCCTCTCCCCCTTCAAAAAATGTCTGACATTTATCTTTGTTCCCCACAGTGTTCCAGAAGGAAGTGTATCTTCATACATCACCACACCTGAAAACAGGTAAACTTAAGTCATCCCTTCCCAGAACTTACTTTTTTGAGACAGTCTTGTTCCGTAGCCTACACTGGTCCTAAACTCACTATGTAGTACAGGCCAGCCTTGTACTCACAGTAGTCCTGCCTCAGCCTCCCAAGTGCGGGGATTACAGATGTGCATCACCACACCCAGTTAACGTGGTGCTGGGGAGTCAAACTTGGAGCCTTGCGCTTTAATCACGGTGCTATTCCTCCAGCTCCCAAAACTAACTCTCGAGGGATGCTGCTTAGGCTTCCTTGCTAAGATTGTAGGAAGTTATTAAAATACCTATCCAAGGGCTAGGGGCATAGCACAGTAGTTAAAGTACTTGCCTGGCAGCATCACCTAAAATAGGTAATCCCAGTGTTAGTAGGCTGAGGCAGGAGGATTGCCATGAATTCAAGGCCAGTCCGGACTCTACATAGTGAGTTCACGACCAGCCTGGACTACAAAGCAAGACCTTGTCTTAAAAAATAAATAAAATACCCAGCCAAGGTAGGAGAGAAGGGTTTGAATCTGATCAACTTTTACTGTAGGAGGACTGTATCTTTTCTCCTGGCCTGCCCTTCAACCAAGTGACCAAATCACCATTTTCTAATTAAAAGCTGGCTCAAAGTTACCCTCAACAAAAATAATTGGTTTGTCTTACTGATCTTCAGCCCTCATCTTCCCAAGCTCCCCAACACAGGAGCACAAGTGGCCTGCTCCTTTGTATTGTATGGTATATGGAGTCCCTAAGCCTTCCCACAATACAGCCTTGAATCCTCATGCTGTGGTTTGAGCCTTCCCATTGTGAACAGTTTTGCTGGCTTGGCTTAACTGAGCCACTGCCATGTTAGCCTTGAGACCCCTTTATGTAACTCCTTGACAAAATGCCACTTTTGTCTGATTACTGTATTAAACTCTAGGTTTATCTCTTGAGAGACATAAAGTGGCAATGTGAGGGGACTTAGAGGCAATTTAAGGGCATTAACATGTAGAAGTGACTGGCATCTACCACATGTTCTCCTGTGCCTAAATAAAGGATGGTGGGACTTTCTGTAGTGCTTTCTTTCTCTTCAGGCTCTCAGGGTCAAAGCTTGCACTCTTGGGCTGGAAGAATGGCAGAGTGGTTGAAGCGCTTGCCTTGCAAGCACAAATCCCTGAATTTGATTCTCCATTACCACATAAACCCAGGTGTGGTGGCCCATGCCTATAATCCTAGCACTCAGGAGGACTGCCGTGAGCCCCAAGACCAGCCTGTAGGACACAGTGAGTTCAGGACCAGCCTAGGCTGTGGAGCAAGACCCTGTTTCAAAACAAACAAACAAACAAACAAACAAAAAAACTTCACCCTTGAACCCTGAACTATGGCCCAGTGTCCCTTTACATCTTTACATTATTGCCCTTGGAAACTTCCAGTAGTTCCCAAGAGTGATAAAGACCTACTAGATCCCATAAAAATGTATATCCAGATACTTTCCTGTGCTGAGTCCTGGCCAGAAGGCAAGAAAGAAATTCTTGCACTGGGCTGGAGGTGTAGCTCAGTGGAAGAGTGCAGACTTAACATATACAAGACCATGAGTTAATCCTCACCACTATCAAAAAATAAAGGGGGCTGGATGAATGGCTCAGCAGTTAAAAGTGCTTGCCTAACAAGTGGTAAGTACCTAAGTTCCATTCCCCAACACCACATAAGCTGGGCGTGGTGGCACATGCCTGTAATCCTAGCACTTAAGAGGCTGAGAAAGGCTGAGACAGGAGGATTGCTGTGAGTCCAAGGTCAGCCCGGGCTCCGTACTGAGTTCAGGATCAGCCAGGCCACAGAGCGAGACCCTGTCTCACAAAAAAAAAAAGATGAAAAAGGAAGTATCAGTGTAAAGATTGCTACCAATATATTGACCCCCACTGTTGTAGTTCAATAGCTGAGGACTGGGTGTATAGCTCAGCAGTTAAAGCACTTGCCTAGCTAATCCAGGTCCTTGAGTTCAATTCTCCAGCACCACATAAGCTGGGCATGGTGGTGCACAGCTACAAATCGGCACTCAGGAAGCTGAAAGCAAGAGTATTGCTGTGAGTATACAGCCAGCCTGGACTATAGAGTGAATTCAGGTCCAGCTTGGATTGCAGAGCAAGACCCTATGCCATTCCCTCAGCCCCCTCCACCCCCCAAAAATGGGCTGGTTATGTAGCTCATTTTGAAGGCTATATGAATGATAAAAGCTGCCATAAACAATATGTAAATAAACAGAGCTGAGTTTCAGTAAAAGTTGTATCTACAAAATGAGGCAGTAGACCAATCTGTCAGACTATGGTATAGACTCTTTATTTCCTAAATGGAGCTTTTACCTCGAAAATGTATTTTTCCAGAACCTAATCAAGCCGCAGAGATGGCAGCTGAATCACTGCCTTTTTCCTTTGGGACAGTGTCCAGCTGGGAGCTAGAAGCCTGGTATGAGGACCTGCAGGAGGTTCTGTCCTCAGATGAAAATGGGGGTACCTATATCTCACCCCCAGGAAACAAAGAGGTAAGAATGCTAATGCTAAAGCTAGGAGGCAAGACATGTCACCTTTCCCTTCTCAACTGGTATTCACCTTTCTTCCTCTCTTCATTTCTTTGAAGGATGAATCAAAAACCTTCACCACTCTTGATCCTGCATCTCTGGCTTGGTTGACTGAGGAACCAGGACCAGCAGAGGTCACAAGCACCTCCCAGAGCCCTCACTCTCCAGACTCCAGTCAGAGCTCCCTGGCTCAGGAGGAGGAAGAGGAAGACCAAGGGAGAACCAGGAAGCGGAAACAGAGTGGCCAGTACCCATCCCGGGCTGGAAAGCAAAGCGTGAAGGAGAAAGAACAAGAGAACGAAAGGAAAGTGGCACAGCTAACAGAGGAAAATGAGAAGCTCAAGCAGGAGATTGAGCGCCTAACTAGGGAAGTAGAAGCAACACGCCGAGCTCTGATTGACCGGATGGTTAATCTGCACCAAGCATGAACAATTGGGACCATCACTTGCTAGCTTCAGCAGTTACCCACCTTGCCTGGAAGTGGCTCCTCTGCATCTTCACACCAGTGCCAATGATGACCCTCAACCACTCATATTCCTTAGGAGGAGGGCTTGGGGTAGACAAAGGGAAAAGGGTCTGAGCTTGTATATAGAAATGGTACATTTATTTATTATTGTCCATATCCATTAAAGTGACTTTCTTTCTATGAGCCACATTTTACTTTTTCTTCTTGCCTTTAAGAGTTTCAAGGGGTTTCCCTTCAGCTAGAGCCAACTGTTTCTTCAGATCCAGGAGTTTAGCCACCTCTGCAGCAACCTGGTTCTTGTCTGCCTTTTGTGCTTTCAGTTCTCGGACAAGGTTGCCCTACAAAAGTGAGTGAAGGGTAAAGTAAGAGTGAGACCCAAAAGGACATGTTTAGAGTTCAGCTTGTCTAGTCTTCCACAGGGCTTAAACTGTGTACCTGTTTTGTGACTTCATCCTTAAGTATTTGAATCTGCTGTGGCCCAGCTGTCGTAAGAGTTTCTGCAACTGCTGGTTTAGATGATGATTTTGCCTGGAGAATAACAGGGTTATTATCAGCTGCCATAAATATCCCCTAATATCCAGTTTGATATAATATCTCATGGAAAGTGGATTACCTTTAACTCCAAAGACTCTTCTAGCTAAGACAGGAAAGAAAAACTATAAGTAAAGAAGCAGAGAGCCAAAAGATAGAAGACTGCAAAGTAGGGACTGCTTGGGAAAACTAAAGGAGTGCCAGTGTTGCTGAGTTCAGAGACAGCTAGCTTTCTCACCTGGCCACCTCCAAAACGCTGCCTCAAGCTTTCAATCTGATCATTTTCCAGTTTTTGGAACAAGGGACTGACCTATGAAAAAGAACAAGAATTACTCACTGATTACATATGAAGACTCTAATAGACTACAAAAAACTCACTCTGACATTCAGTGTTTGAGAAGAAATATGAGCATAACACTGAACCAAAATAGCTGCTGGTAAGATGGGCATGGTGGTGCACATAGGAGGCTGAGGTAGGAGGACTGCCTTGAGATCAAGGACAGCCTGGGCTACAAAGCAAAACCCTGTCACCAAAAAAAAAAAAAAAAAAAGTTTCAGGAAAGAATTCAGAAAAAGCACCATGCACTACCTAAACCCAAAATATTATTAGTAGAACCAAAGAGAATTTAATGATGCTAGGTTCATCCAGAAGCTTAAAATGTACTTTTATTGCTGGTTTGATAGCACAGACCTACTATAATCCCAACACTCTAGGAGGCTGAGGCATTAGGATTCTAGGCTTAAGCCCAGCCTGAGTAAATGGGGACACCCTGTCTGAAAAAAGTCAAAATTAAAATATGGGCAGAGGATATTCAGTGTGAAGGTCCTAGGCTCAACCCTAGTACCACCACTCCCCCCAAAAAAAAAATCATTTATCACTTATGTCAAGGGGAAATGGCCACCCATTATCCCCCCTTCCTACTAACACTTGGTGGCCAAGAGATCATGGTTTTTCTTCTGATGTATGTACATCAATGAGGTTTATGTACCAGGTACTAGGTTCTGGTATGAAAAGCAATGAGCATGTATAGATAATATTCTAACTTATATGCCAATATCAAAAACCTTGTAACAGAAGCAAGCCCAGTGTTGAGTGGAGGAAGGGGTTCAGAGGATAGCTGTTAAGTGCCCGTGCCCCAAGGAATGTTGGAGACATGCTAGGTCTCTAACTTCACACCAAAGGTTGCAAAACAAAAGCAAGAATTTTGAAAGGTCGGCCCTTTTAACTCTTAAGAGACTTACTATGCCAATCTGGTGTCCTGCTGGTAAGGTACACAGGAAGTCTGTGGGAAGGATACTGCAGGCTGGAAGTGGAAGCTGCAGCTGCGCTTGAATGGATGCACTAACTGTGGGCATGTAAGGCTGGAGCATGATGGACAGCAAAGCAGCGATATTTACTGCCAAGCCTGTCACTGTACCTGCCCGCTGCCTAGTGAAGAAGAGAGATTAGTCAAGAGCTCCGGAGGATATAACCTATCAAGTACTTAGTCCTAGTAGCCAGGCTTACACCCTTCATGTACCTGTCAGCCTCACTGCCTTTTATCCGCTTCCAGGGCTCATTGACTTGAATGTACTGGTTGCCATGTCGAGATATTGTGAGGATACTGCGCAAAGCATCCCGGATCCTGGCAGCGGGGGAAATGGAACTGTGATCATACCAGCGTCTCATCACTAAGATAAGACAGAGGCACAGATTACTTACCGAACCTTCTCTAGCAGCTGATGGTAGTGCCGGAGCTCCAGGGTGATATGGGCTAACAGGCGCTGATCGTCAGGAGTAAGCACCATTTCAGGCACATAGCCCCCAAAAAACTTAGACACAAACATCCCAGCTCTTGATGGTATTAGGGAAGGGGAAAAGAAAAGGAGTTATTTTCCAATCTCCTTATAGAAATTTGATCCAATTTTCAATCTCTCTACTCTCAGTATTCCTGCCCAGACTGATAACTACTGGCCCCTCAAACTAGAAAGCAAAACCAACAAATTAATTTCTTTTTCTCTCTCTCTTCCAAGAATGTGACAATCTGAACAACTATATATTTTTTTCTGAATGATAAATGAATCCAAATGATCAAAATGAAATATATCATGTGTGAGTTGCTATCAAACACCCTAATGAAAACTGCCAACTGGGTCTAGTCGTGCAGGCCTATAATACCAGCAAATCTTGGAAGCTGAAGCAGGAGGATCTCAAGTTCAAGGCCAGCCTTGGCAACTTAGTGACTTAGGGAGACCCTGTCTCAAAATCAACAATAAAAAATGGTCACCTGGGGATGTAGCTCTCAATGTGAAAGCCCTGAGCTCAATCGCTGGAAGCACAAAAGACTATCTGATAAATGTGGCTCATGATCAAAACTCAAAAAGATTAGTAAAACTACAGATATTGGGTTCAGGCTTGGGGGCATACCTCAGCACAAGAGTGCTTGCTTTGCATATGCAAGGCCCTGGGTTTGATTCCCTAGCACCACATAAAAATCATTATAGGCATAGTGGCACCCAACTGTAATGCCAGCACTTGGGAGGCTAAGGCAAAAAGACTGATATGAGTTTGAGGCCAGTTTGGGCTTACATAGTGCGTTCTCCACTAGCCTGGGCTACAGAGTGAGACTGTCTCAAAAACAAACAGGGCTGGAGGCTCAGTAATCAGAGCACAAGGCCTGGAGTTCGATTCCCCAGAAACATGTAATAGCTGGGCATGGTGGTGCATGTCTGTAATCCTAGCACTTAGGAAGCTGAGGCAGGAAGACTGCCATTGAGTTCTAGCCCAGCCTGAACTACATACTGAGTTTAGGACCAGCCTGGAATTACTGATCAAAACCCTGTCTCAAAAAACAAAGACCCAGGGATCAGAGAGAAGGATCGTAACTCATGGAAGATCATTTATTATTTATTAGCAGTACTGGGGATTGAACTCAGCGCTTTTGAACTAAACTGCATTTTCAACATTTTCTTGTGTTTTTTATTTGAGACAGTTTCACTAAGTTGCTTAGTTGCTCAGGATAGGTTAGAACTTGCCAGTCTCCTGCCTCAGCATTCCAGACTGCTGGGATTACTAACAGGCCCAGTTAGAATATTTTTTTCTTTTTTAAATTTTTTTTTCTCATGGTACTACAGATTGAGCCAAGGCATTCACAATGAATTACATCCACAGCTCATTTTTATTTTTGACCTTCACACAGGGTTTGAATTTGGGATCTTCCTGCCTTAGTCTCCAAGAGTGCTGGAATTACAGGCCTGTATCACTGGGCCCAGCTTAGGAGAAAAAAAAAATCTCTAATTCTTATTTCTGTCTATCTCCTCTCTCTCTTGGACAGGATCTTGTTCTATAGTTCAGGCTAGTCCTGAGTTCACTATGTAGTCCAGGATGGCCTCAAACTCACAGCAATCTTCCTGCCTCTGCCTCCCAAGTGCTGGGATTACAGGTGTGAGCCAGCATACCTAGTTTATGTGGTGCTGGAGTAGTAAAACCAGGCCCTGGCACTTGGAAGGCAAATGTTTTAACCACTCAACTATGCCCCAGCCCACATCTCTAATTATATAGAGAATGTTATTAATAAGAAAACATTTTGCACTGGGCCCAGTGGAACAAGCCTATAATCCAGCACTAGGGAAGGCTAAGTCAAGAGTATAGCAAGTTTGTCAAACCGTGTCACAAACAAACAAAAATCCACTCTGGGACCAACCTTGCTATATCACATCTCTGCAGCTAACTGTTCCCTCATACATATGTGGCCTTTTACAAGTAGGAAGATCTCAGTTGACAGAAATCAGCTTTCCACATTATCCTTTTCATCCTTCACAGCCTCCTGTCCACTTACTAGTCTGCTCCACATTCCTATCTCCTATATGAAAATAGGCCCCACACGAGTTCATCTGCTGGTCTTCGTCCCTCACCAAGTCCCACCTGTTGATGAAGTTGCCCAGGTTGTTAAGCAGCTCGGAATTGTTCTTGAGTAACATGTCAGTCCAGGAGAAGGCACTGTCTTGGCCCTCAGGCCGAATATAGAGCAGATAGAAGCGCCAGATGTCAGCAGGGATCCCTGTGTCCTGGGCCATGTCTCCGAACACTCCCACTCCCCGGCTTTTAGAGAATTTCCCATCCTCATAGTTCAGATACTCTGGACAAAGAAGAGTAAGAACCTTGTGCTCAAATCGCATACTTTCTCTCACTTAACTCTTCTCTTTTTCCCCAATCTCTAGGGGAGGAATCCAGCAACAACTACCCTTGAGTGGCTGGTGTACCAAGAATTCAGGGGTCCTTCATATTCATTCCACATTTTTTTTTCTTTGCTTATACTTACTACAGTTTTAGGCTCGCTTTCTTTTCTTTTTTCAAAAGAGGGTCTAGCTCTGTAGTCCAGGCCGGCCTTGAACTTGCAGCAGTCCGCCTGCCTCAGCCTCCTGAGAGCTAAGATTACAAGTGTGTGCCACCACATCCAGCTTATGTGGGTGCTGGGGAATCAAATTCAGGGCCTTGTGCTTGGTAAGCAAGCACTTTAACTGCCATGCTAGTCCTTTAGTCCCTAGGTTTGCATTTTTGTTTTCTTAGGTTATTTCCTTCCTTTAGGTGAAATTCTCATGTTTTAATTTCCTGTCATCTATTTTCTATTTCCTGTCAACTCCAACTCAAGACCTAGTACCTTTCTGGGATGGTCTTCCACTTACTGCCTTAACCCTCATTCCTGAGTGCTGTCTTCTAGGGTACTTACCTGTAGCGATGAGGTGCTTAACTAAGGTGTAGTTGTCTTCAGCTCCAAGGGCTGAACAAGGAAAGACTAAGCCATGGAAGGGAACATTGTCTTTGGCCATGAACTGGTAAAGGTCAACCTAAAGGAATATATTAGGCAGAGAGGTTTCCTAAAGATTTCTTCAAAGAGCAAGACAGCCCACCCCTACCACCACCTATGCCACACACCTCCTCACAATGGGGTAATCAAGAACTGCTTACTTGCTCTGGGTTCTTCCACCATCTCTCCCACTGATCTGTGTAGTTGGCTGTTATGGACAGGTAACCAATAGTGGCATCAAACCAGACATAAAATACCTAGAGTCAAGAGACACACGGTAGAGACTAACCCACAGCTTCAGACTGCAACAAAATATCACTAGTAGTCTATTTTGCTTTCCCATGGTCTCAACAGAGACTGAATAATTTGAGACGTGAACTAAGGTTAAGATTTGTTACCTTATCCTCAAAACCTTCTAAGGGTACAGGGGTTCCCCACTTAAGGTCTCGAGTTATGCAGCGTGGCTTGAGGCCATCCCGGAGCCAAGAACGAATGATAAACCGGGCATTGGGTGTCCAGTCACTGCCAGGTAATGTCTTTTCCAACCATTCCTCCAGCCGCTTTTCCAGCTAAGATGACAGAAAAAGGTAAGAGGGATGGCTTAGACATTCTCACATGTGGCTAACATAAGGACAGGCACAAAAAAACCTTTTGGGAGTAAGGCTCCGTAATATGCATTCAAAAGATTGACTCATGACTTTAGCATAGCAATTCCATTTCTAGGAATTTATTAACAAAGATTCATTCAACAGAAGGAGTCACAGAGCATAGAAATGGACTGGATGTGGTGGCGCATGCCTGTAATTCATGCCTTCTGAGGTGAGTTAAGAGTACCGCAAGTTTGGACTGAGGATGAAGCTCAGTTGTACAGCGCTTGCCTGACATGGCTCAAGGGCCTGGGTTCAATCCTCAGTACCAAAACAGAAAAAAAAAGAACTTTCCCCCCAAATTTGAGCCCAAATCTTGGGGTGTAGCTCAGTGGGTAAAGCATCTGACTAGAATATACCAGGTCCTGGATTCAAATCACCCATACCACATAAAAAAAGGGCATGGTGGCACACACCTGTAATCCCAGTACTCCAGATGCTGAGACAGGAGGACTGCCATGAATCTGAAACCCCTCTGGGCTACACAGTGAGTTTAGAATGAGACTGAACTACAGAACAATATTCTGTCTCATTAAAAGAAAAATTGAGTCCCGCCTGAGCAACATAGGAACTTAGGGAGAATCTATCTAAAAATAAAAAATATAGAAAACAGCTAAAAGGCTGGAAACATAGTTCAATGTAAAAGCCTTGGATATGGATTCAGACTGAAGGAAGAACACAGAGGTCCCAAGTGCTGGGATTACAGGCATGCGCCACCTTATATATTATATAGTGCTGGGGAATCAAAGGGTCCTGACCTTGCTAAGCAAGTGCTTTAACAGCTGAGCTGTTCCCCCAGCCCCGGTGGCATAGGCCTGTGATCCTACCACCCTAGAAGGCTGAGGCAGGAGGATCTCAATTCAAGCCCAGCCTGAGCAATTTACAAAATTAGTGAGATCCTGTCTCAAAATTAAAAAAAAAAAATAAAGAAGAGAGAATGAGCTGGGCATGGTAGTGCAAGCCTATAATACCAGCATTTGAGAGGATGAGTCAGGAAGATCACAAGTTCAAGGCCAGACAAGACTGTACTGTAAGACTATGTTAAAAAAAAAAAAAAAATCCACGTATGGTGGTACATGCCTGTAGTCACACATCATTCCGGGAGGCTAAGGCAGGAGGATCACTAAGTTGATCCCAGACAGGCAATTTGGCAACTTAGTGTGCACCACCATACCCAACTGATACATCACTAGGGAACTAAACTGAGGACTCTGAGCCTACTAGGCAAGTTCTTTAACCATCAGTCCTGGGTATGTAATTTTAGTGAAAATTAAACATGGGAGTGATCAGCTATCAGTGTTTATGGCGGACATAAGGGAGGCAGATGAGGTCTGGGGAGACTAGAAGAAAGGCCCACTTACCTTAGGCAGGTCCAAAAACAGGTGCTGGGAGGACCTCACCACAGGGCATGACCGGCAGACTTTGCACTGAGGTTTCTGTGAAGAAAATTCCAGAAAAGGGATGACCCAGAGTGGGAAGATCACGATCAGGACTGTAAGCCAGTAAGGAGGGAGATGCCGAGGTAAGTTGAGGAAGAAGAATAAACACCACCTCCAGTTTAGCTTCATTCTCACTCCAAACTCACTCCTCAACTACTTCACTGCCTTTGCACTTTGGAGCATGAAGTATGCAAAGCATAACAATTGTTCCTCAGAATTTACCAAATCTGACCCATTACTCCGGAGTACAGAAAAGCATTTGCTGAGCACAGGCTAGATACACAGGACCACTAAGCTGTGTGAGAGGAAGAAGGAAGGACAAAAGAAGACACCCTCTCCTTTAGGCTACAGTCAAGTTAAGGAATAACGGTTTGCATAAGTGCAGAATTGGGGATGGAAGAATGGCTCGCGTTTAAAGCACTTCCCTAGCAAGTGCTAGGTACCTGAGTTTGATTCCCCAGCACCACATAAGCTGGGTGTGGTCACACAAGCCTGTAATCCTAGCACTCAGGAGGTAGAGGCAGGAGGATTGCCAAGAGTTCAAGGCCAGCCTGGGCCACATAATGAGCTCAGAACCAGCCTGGACTACAAAATGAGACCCTGGTTTTTTTTTTTTTTCTTTTGAGACAGGGTCTCACTCTGTGGTCCCGGCTGGTCAGCTGTACAGCCATGGAAGGGAACATTACTGAATTCACTTCAGAGCCCAGGCTGGCCTTGGACTCACGGCAATCCTCTGTCTCAGCCTCCCGAGTGCTGGGATTACAGGCGAGCACCACCACGCCCAGCTTATGGGGTGCTGGGGAATCAAACTCGGGTACTTAGCGCTTGGCCTAGTGCTTGTTCAAGCGCTTTAACTGCTGAGCCATTCCTCCAGCACCGAAGACCCTGTTTTATAAAAAAGTGCAGAATTTTATCTAGGAAGATGCCAGGAAATAATTACATGGTATAAACTGACTATGCACTGAAGGGTGATGGGTAAAGGAGTAAAGAGTCAGGTGAAAGATGGGCTAGGACATAGCTCAATGATTGGAGCCCTTGCCAAGAAACATGAGGCCCAGGCACATCTCCCAATATGATAGCTGGGTGTAGTGGCACATGCCTATAATCCCAGCATTCGTCATGCTGAGGGAGGGAACTTGCTGTGAATCTGAGGCCAGCCTGTGCTACACAGGGAGTTCAGGACCAGGCCTGGACTACAGGCAAAAAAATAGCAGGGGGATGCTGATGGGCATAGCTCAGTGGTTAAAGCATTTGCCTAGGAAACATTAAGGCCCCAGGTTCAATCATCCAGCGCCACATAATAGCCAGGCATGGTGGCACACACTTATAATCACAGCACTTGAGAGAGTGAGGCAGGACTGCTGAGAGCTTAAGGCCAACCTCAGCTACATGGTGAGTCCAGAACCAGCCTGGACTCCAGGGAGAGACCCTATCTCAAAAAAATGAAAAAACTAATCTCTCACTTCTCTTTCTCCCATTTTTACTGCATTTGCTACTTAATCAAAGCCAAGCCAGCATCATCCCATTTCAGGATTTTAGCCTTTAACTTCTCCCCACTTTCCTCCTTCTTCCTTCTCAACTGTTGCCATGAAGCAGCTTGCCATTCAACTAGAAAAAAAAAAAAAACTAAACTTGCACAAGGGCTTAGTAGGCCACAGTGATCTGGTCCCTGCCATTCTCTTTCATCTCATCTCAGTGTACCCACTATAATATAGCTCCATGGGCCTTTTTCAATTCATCTTTTCAGTTCTTTAATGCCACAAACCTTTACATTTCCTGGTTCCTTCTACTTGAACACACTTAATTCTACTTACAATTGGTTTACTCCTTGTTCTTCAGTTCTCAGTTCAAATATTATTTCCTCTGACAGACCTTCACTAATGAGCTAACGTGTGTGTGTGTGTGTGTGTGTGTGTGTGTGTGTGTGTGTGTAGAGTATGGCGGATTAAGCTCAGGGCCTTCATATGTAAGTTTTGAGACAGGGTCTTCATAAGTCACTAAATTACCCAGGCTGGGATAGAACTTGCAATCTTCCTCAGTCTTCCAGAGTGCTAGAATTACATGGCCTGGCTAATCACCTAACTTACAGTCCACTCTCCAGATCACCTTCTGGAAGTTTATTCTGTGTTATTTTTTAGTTTAGAGTTGATACCTTCCTTATATGAGATAAAAGTCTGTCATAACACAGTCTGGAGAAATAGCACAGTGGTCAAGGCCTTGCCTACAATTCAATTCACCAGCACCAGATAAAATGAGTTTGGTGGCAACTACTGTAATCCCAGTAATGGAGAGGCTGTGGAAAAGAGGACTGCTGTGAGTTTGAGGCCAGCCTGGGCTACACAGTGAGACCCTGTCTTTAAAAACAAAACAATAAAACAAAAAACTAAAATATACACATTGGGTGAAATGAAACAGAAACAAAAATCAGAAAGCGTAAGTCAAACTTGCCAGTTGAACCTGGTGGCACGGGCCTGTAACCCCTGTACTCTGGGTGGCTAAGGCAGGAAGATCATGAGTTTGAGTCCAGCATAGGCAACTTAGGAAGACTGTGCCTCAAAAACTAAACATGGGGCAAGGATGCAGCTCAGTGTGAAGGTCTAGAGCTCAATTCCCTGGTACTACAATCCATCAGTCTGACTGTGTACCTCCTGGCAGTGTTAAAAACACTGTCAGCAGGGCTCGGCAGTTAAAGTGCATCAATTCCCCAGCATCACACAAGCTGGGCATGGTGGCGCAGCCTGCCTGTAATCCTATCACTCAGGAGGCTGAGACAGGAGGATTATCAGGAGTTCAAGGCCAAATATGGCAGCCAATTAACAAAGCTGTGAGATGTCTCCTCCTGGACTCACTTAAAAAGTTGAGAATATAATTAAAAACTGCCCATTCAACCTAGCTAAGAGAGGAAAGAACACCCTAACAATGGAAAGGAGGCCATGGGAAGGCCAGAAATCCTAAAGACACATTAGAAGTGGAGGAAAACAGCAGCCCTGGAAGCCGCTCCAGCAGCATCCACAAGGTAAGGGTGGATCTGGGAGAAGTAGGAATTGACAGCTGCTGGTAGCCCCAGTCTCCAAAAAATGTAGTGCAAATTGCAAACACATTGAGAACTTCCCCCAGAAAAGGCCTCCTGGAGCCTAGACTACAAACAATGCTTGGCAGCCAAGGTGGGGAGTGACCTAAGCAGGAGCCATTTTAAAGAATGAGCCCGAACTGTTTAGAGTTAAAGAAGGCTCAGAACAGCACATCAGAATTTTGGGGGTCACTCTTAAAACAGTGCCTGGGAAGAATCTGGCACAGAGACAATTGCTGAGAGGACACCTCTGAAAGTAGAGAGCCCTGCCTTTGGGGGAGAGAAGCCAGAATATGCAGGAGAGCTTCTCTGAAAGGTTAGGGATAAACACATCACCTCAGAAGCTATTGGACTGTTAGGTCCCCCCTCATTTCTTCCTGCTCCTTGCTGAGAAGGAACTCTTTAAAAAATTATGAAATAACTAAGTATGCCATTGTATCTATTGCTTTATGTGTAATATACTTTCATGATATAGATTCAGGTTCATTTAATGCAGCAATTCACTTATTCAGTCTTTGGTGTAAGTTTAACCTAAGAAAACTGATTGATGTAGTGATAATCTGAATGTCTTTTGAATGTACACACATTTACTTTTCAGCACTCAGCTAAGGAATTTGAAATTTAACTTCTCTCTTTTACTTTCTCACATTTTCTAGCTTTATGAATTTCACTGTTATAGCTCCTATGTGGACTGGTGGATGAGGCCATCTTAAAGAATCTCAACAAAGATATAGTAAGATCCAAAAAAAAAAAAAAAAACATCTTTTGGCACCTCATCCCAATGAAGGGCTTTGCTGGACCCAGAGAAGAGGCATCAAAATATGGCCTCTGCAGCCCATTAGGGGTGGGAAGCTGGGCTAATAAGTGGTGATTTGAGTGGTAAAGTATGTCAGAAACAGAAAATTAAATATGTTAGGGACTGAAGGAATGGCACAGCAGTGAAAGCGCTTGCCCTGCAAATGCAAGGCCCTGAGTTCAACTGCCCAGCACCACATAAAGCTGGGCATGGTGGCGCATAGCTATTATCCCAGCACTGGGGAGACTGGGGCAGGTAGATTTTCCTGAGTTCAAGGCCAATCTAGGCTACACCAGTGAGTTCAGGACCAACCTGGACTATAGAGCAAGACCCTATCTAAAAAATAAATAAATAAATAAATATTACATGGTTTTCTTATATGAAAAACCCAGAATAAAGGCATTCTATGCAATCAAATGGGTGAGACAGTGTGAACTGGAGGGTTGGAGAGGGTGTGGGAGGACCAACAATGGGGAGGGGAAGAGATTATAATGTTTATGTGATATATATGTGCACAAAATACTCAAGCTCGTTGTAACCAATATGTACCACACACACACACACACACACATTAATGAAAATGGAAAAAAAAAAAAAGAGCTGGAGGAATGGCACAGTGGTTAAAGTGCTTGTCTTGCAAGTACGAAGTCCTGTGGTTGATCCCCTAGCCCCACATAAACTGGGCATGGTGGCACAGGCCTGTAATCCCAGCACTCAGGAGGCTGAGGCAGGAGGACTGCCATGAGTCCAAGGCTAGCCGGGCTCTACATTGAGTTCAGGAACAGCCTGGGCTATAAAGCGAGACTCTGACTCAAAAAGAAAAAGAAAAATGAGAAAAAGAAAAGTTTGAGACCAGCCTGGCTTGCATAGTGAGTTCAGGACCACTCTAGACTACAGAACAAAAACATCTCAAAAAAAATAAAAATAAAAATAAAAATAAAAAAATAAATAGGGGCTGGAGGAATAGCACAGCAGTTAAAGAGCTTGCCTAGCAAACATGAGGCCCTGGGTTCAATTCCCCAGCATCATATAAGCTAAGCATGGTGGAACATGCTTGCAATCCTAACACTTGGGAGGCTGAGGAAGAACTGCTGTGAGACTGAGGTCAGCCTGGGCTACACAGTGAGCTCAGGACCAGCCTGGACTACTTAGTAAGACTCTGCCTTAAAAAAAAATATTGAACTAAGAAAATATAAAAACCTTGACTACAGTGATAACTAGGGATAAAAACTGAGGCAATTATAAAGGGTCTACCACAAATTATAAAGAGTCTACAACAAAAAAGCCAAGATAGGATGGATTCACCACAGATTCTAAACACAACTTCAGGGAAGAGTGAGCACCAATGATTCTCAAACTCTTCCATAAAATTAAAAGAGAAGGAACACTGCTCATACCTTCCTGGAGGCTAGGATCACTTTGATCCTGAATCCAGGTAACAACCAACAAAGAAAGAAAACTACAGGCTAATTTCTATAAGGAACTTAGATACAACAATCATTTTTTTTTTTTTTTGAGTCAGGGTCTCACTCCGCAGCACAGGCTGGTCCTAAACTCACCCTGAAGCCCACACTGGCCTTGGACTCTCACACTCCTGTCTCAGCCTCAATCCTCTCCCCTGTGCTGGGATTACAGGCATGCATCACCACGCCCAGCTTACATGGTGCTGGAGAAGTGAACTTAGGTACTTAACACTTGACTTAGCGCTCTTAGCAAGTGCTTCAACCAATGAGCCATTCCCCTAGCCCAACAATCCTTAATAAGATATTTGCAAAAAGAATGCAACAAATTACTAAAAAGATCATATACCATGACCAAGTTGTTTTCATCCAGCAAATGCAAGTCTGACTCAATATACATAAATCAGTTACTGTAATACTCCATATCAACAAAACCAAGGACAAAAACCACATGATCATTTCAACAGATGCAGAAAAAGCCAATGATGAAAACTGAGAAATATCTTACTTCAAGCTGACCAAAGCAAACTATGACAATTCTACTGCCATCATCATCCTAAATGGAGAAAAACTGAAAGCATTTCCCCTCAAATCAGGAACAAGACAAGGGTGTCCTCTCTTGTCATTTCTATTCAACATAATACTTAAAATCTTAGCCATAATCAACAGGCAAGAGAATTGAATAAAGAGAATATGCACTGGTAAGGAAGAAGTCAAACTATCTTTATTTGCAGGTGAGATGAGGGCTGAAGGAATGGCACAGGGGTTACAGTGCTTGCCTTGCAAGCTCAGAGACCTGGATTCGATTCTCCAGTACTACACAAAGCCAGGTGCACTGGCACTTGCCTATAATCCCAGCATTTGGGAGGCTGAAGCAAGAGGATTGCTGTGAGTACAAGGCTAGCCTGGGCTCCACAGAGAGTTAAGGACCAGTCTGGGCTACAGAGTGAGATCATGTCTCAAAATAAAAAAAAAAGGCCTTTGATAATGCAGGTGACATGATCCTTTACATGATCCTTTACATACAGGACCCCAATTAGAACTAATAAATCCAGCCAAATTGAGAATATAAAATCAAAACACACACAAAAAAAGCATTCCTCTGCAGCAACAGTGAAAACAGAGAGAATGAAATCAGAAAAATAATCCTAGTCACAGCAACCTCAGAGAAAGTTAAATACCTAGGAAACACCTTAACTAAGCAAGTGAAGGGCCTCTATACTGAAAACTATAGGATTCTGAAACAAGAAATCAAGGAAAATATTAGAAAATGGAAAGATATCCCATTCCTGAATAGGCAGAACCAACACTGTCAAAATGGCCTCACTACCAAAACCAATACACAGATTCAATGAAATCTCAAAGAATCAACAGTATTTTCTACAGAAATTGAAAAAAAATGATATAAAATTTTATATGGAACTACAAGACACCTAGAATGGACAAAACAATTCTAATAAACAAAAGAAAGAGGCATCACAGTACCAAATATCAATTTATATTACATAGCAAGTGATTACAACCATATTAGTTATCGGCACAAAAACAAACAGGTGGTTCAATGGAACAGAATTTTGAGGATGGAGACACAGCCCAAAGTACCTTTAGCCATCTGATCTTGAACAAAGGGGCCAAAAACTTATATCGGAATAAAGATAGACTTGTTAACAGCTGGGAAAACTGGCTAGCCACATGCAGAAGAATGAAACTAAACTCACCAAAATCAAGTCAAGATGGATCAAATACCTACACATTAAAATGGAAACACTGAACTTGTTCGAAGAAAAAAATAAGTAGGACTCTTGAAGACATATGCATAGACAAGGACTTTCTCAAGCAATTACCCACAGCACATGAGATAAAACCAAGAATCAACAAATGGGTTTATATCAAATTAAAAAGCTTCTGCACAGCAAAAGAAACAACAGAGTGAAGACAGAACCAATGGAATGGGAAAATTTTGTTGCCAGCTACTCCTCAAAGAACTATTACTGAGAATACACAAAGAACTGAAAAACATTAGGCCTCCCCCAAATTAAAAGACCCAATCAAGGGGCTGGAGGAATAGTTCAGAGGTTAATGAGCTTGCCTAGCAAGCACTATCTGGGTTCTGTTACCCAGCACCACATAAGCTGGACATGGTGGCACACACCTGTAATCCCAGCACTCAAGAGGCTGAGGCAGGAGGATTGCCATGAGTTTGAAGCCAGCCTGGGCTCCACAGTGTGTTCAGAAACAGCTTGGACTAGAGAGTGAGACCCTGTCTCAAAGGGAAAAAAAAGACCCAATCAGAAAATAAAGAGACAGTTCTCAGAACTCTGAATGGCCAATGAATAATCAAAAAATGTTCAGCATCTTTAGCCACCACAGAAATGCAAATCAAAACAAAACTGAGGGGGGCTGGAGGAATGGCTCAGCGCTTGCTATGGTTAAGGGAAAAGGGAATGGTTAAAGTGCTTGCCTAGCAAGCGCTAAGTCAAGAGTTAAGTACCAGAGTTCGATTCCCCAGCACTACATAAGCCAGGTGTGGTGGCACATGCCTGTAATCACAGCACTCAGGAGGCTGAGACAGGAGAACTACCATGAGTCCAAGGCCAGCCTGGACTCCATCCTGAATATAGGACCAGCCTGGGCTACAGAGCAAGAGCCTGTCTCAAAAAAAAAAAAAATTATATATATATATATATTATTTTTTTTTGAAGTGTGTATGAAACCTGAACTGAGATCTCAAGGGGGAAAAAAGCTCAAAACAACAAATGCTGACAAGATTTTGGGGAAAAAAACCCTCCTACATTGTTGGTCAGCCTGTAAATGGGTACAACCATAATAGAAAGCAACATGGAAATTCCCCCAAAACTGATAATAAATATCCCATTTGACCCAGCTGTGGGGATCTTCCCAAAAGACTTAAAGTCAACACAAGAGTGAGACATGCAGACCCATGTTTAGGGCAGCACAACTTGTGGCAGCCAAATCCTAGAAACAGTCTAGAAATAGCTAGGCAGCAACAGAGGAATGGATAATGAAGACATGATTATATTTACACAATGGAGTACTATTCTGCCACAAGGAAAGATAAATTTGAATCATGTGTAGGGGAATGGCTACCAGACACAGAAGGTTAAATATTGCATTGTTTCTCTAATATGAGAAAACAAAACAAAAAATGTGAGAGAGAGAGATGAAAAAATTTAAGATGGACTTTGTAGAAAAGGGAAAGAAGATGTGGGGGTGGGAAGGAAAAAGGGAAGTAAAAGTGATCAAAATAAGATATGTAAATTTTTAGAAAGAATAAAAATTGAGGGGCAGGGGCATAGCTCAGTGGTCAAAGCACTTGCCTAGGAAGCTCAAGGTCCTAGGTTCAATTCCTCAGCACCATGTAAACTGGGCATGGCTGCACACACCTGTAATCCCAGCACTGGTTGAGTGGGGAGGTGCGGAGGTGGGGTTGGGGCAGGAGGATTGGTGTGAGCTGGAGGCCAGCCTGGGCTCCATATTGAGTTCAGGACCAGCCTGGACGGCAGAGCATGACAAACCAAGTGTCAGGGCACATATACGCAAGTGATCCCAGCACTCTGAGGCAACGGCAGGAAGAACAGAAATTCAAGCCTATCCTGGGTAACTTAAGAAAATAAAGTTGGGCCTGGTGGCAGAGGCCTGTAATCCCACCAGCTCTTTCAGAGGCTGAGGCAGGAGGACTTTAAGTCCCACCTGGGCAACTTAGCAACTTAGTGAGACCCTATACTCCAGTAAACATAAAAGGGTGACAATATAGGTCAGAGCAAAGGTGCTGTGTGCAATCAATACTACAAAAAAATAAATTCATTAATTTAAAAAATTTAAAAGGACTAGGGATACAGCTTAGTGGAAAGGCCATAGGCTAACTCATCAGTACTGAGGGGTAAAGAAAGCTAGACAGCCACAGATTCAGCTGGGAATGTAGCTCAGAGCTAGTATGCTTGCCTTAAATGCCTAAATTCCTGGGTTCAGAAGCCAGTACAGTGGGTCAATAAATAAATGTTTCCTTCAGGCGCCTATGATGACACCTTCCTCTCACCTTGAGCTCAACAGCATTGATGAGCTTGCCACATTTGTCACACTGGTCACCCCGGGCCTCTTCATAGCCACAATAGGGACACACTCCTTCCACAAAGCGGTCAGCCAGGAAACGGGCACAGTGCTCACACCGTAACTGCTCCACAGTATCTTGTAGTACAAAACCTCGTGTCAACAACCGCTGAAAGATGTCTTGAGTGATTCTGGTGAGGTGAGCAAAGAATGGGGTGGGACAGTCAGAGGAAGTATGCACCCCTTCCTTTTGCTGCTCCAGTCACAGATGCAAACTCATTCAGCCCATGAGCCAAACAATCAGGCAGAAGACCTCTGAGAGCCAAGGTCTTCTACTCATTAAAGAATTTTACTGGGTACGCTCATATCTCTCACACTGATTCTCCAATTGCTCACAAAATCTTCTTTCAGCACTTCATTTTTTTAATTTTTATTTATTAATTTGAGATAGGGTCTCACTCTATAGCCCAGGCTGGTCCCAAACTTACTAGAGTCCAGGCTAGCCTTGGTACTAAGTGCTTGACATAGCGCTTGCTAGGCAAGCATTTTAACTGCTGAATCATTCCTTCAGCTCCCTTCAGCACTTCAGAATTCACCTTTGTTTTGTCCAGACTAATCTGTTGTGTCTTCAGGACTAAGGATGTTTTTTAATCAGCCTAAGTGCTAAATCTCACAGAACCACCAACTGGCAATCTGTCTACCTTGTCGCTTTTGTAAGGATGACTATTAAGCAGAAGAGCAAGTATACTGATTATAAATGCACACAGGCAAGGGAGGGACTGTTTAGAGAGCCAAAGAGGAAAGGTGGCCCTACAGGAAACGCAGGTAAGTCCTGTCTCTCTTCTCTGGCACCCAAGCCCCTGGTCAGGATTCTGTATGTACTGAATCCCCTCAAGAAGATCTGATAACTGAGATATATTTCAGGTCAGTGCTCAGAGCCCAAGTTTGGGAAGAGCTCCCTGGATCCCTTCGGTCCCCACAACATTCTCGCTGTCCTCAGTCTTCAACCCCCATTTTCTGCCTTATTAAATGAAACCTACTTGGTTTGCTGTGGAGTTGTGGTACGCCCGAAAATATCAAATGAGATATTAAACCAGCGGTAGATGTCAGCATGAATGACATGATACTTGTCACAGATTTCCTGAGGGGTTAACCCTTCCTCCATAGCCTTGGTCTCTGTTGCTGTACCATACTCATCTGTCCCACAGAGATACAGGGTATTCCACTGGCGGAGGCGGGAATACCTGCAAGAGAATATGGTGAGTGATTGTGTAAGGGCCCTACTCCATCTTTCTCCTGTGCCTAAGACTCCTCCATTTCCATCCTTGAGACAGCTTATTGCCAACCCTCCCTCAGATTTCTCCTCCAGCCAGTGGCTCCACCTGGCAAAGACATCAGCACTCAGCACACAACCAATGATGTTCCCAAGGTGGGGGACGTTGTTGACATAAGGGAGGGCACTGGTGATGAGCACATTCCTTTCTCCAGCCACAGGCAACCTGGTAAGGAAGAAGAAAGAGAACAGTCCACAGTGGAGAAGCAAGGGTCAAGAATGACCAGTAGTATATAGAACATTCATTAAGCTTTGTTCTGCAATCCTGTCTGTACATTGGCAATCTTTCCTCATATGAACCCAAAGGAGCATAAACTTACCCAAAGGCCATAAGATAACCTACAGCTGCATATAAGGATCCTGCCCATTGTCAGTGTTTAAGGTTTAAATCTAAAATTTCCCCCAAGCTAGGCCCAGTGCCACAGGCCTGTAATCCAAGCACTCTGAGAGGCTGAGGCAAGAGGATCAGAAGTACAAACCCAGCCCGGACAATCCTAAGGTTTAGTGAGACCCTCTCTCAAAATCAAGACATAAAGATGGGCTGGGGTTGCTGCTGAGTGTAAAGCCCTGGGTTCTACCTTCAATATCACAAATAAGTAAATATCCCACCAAAGTTTCATGTATTGGTAAAGTAATTGTATCATGGGGGTGTTATACTCATCAGTGGATTAATCCATTGATTTCATACACTGTTAGGATATTGGGCCTGTGTAGAGTAACAGGGGAGGGGAGGCAGCATGACTTGAAGGGGCATATTTCCCTCACAGCTCCCTTCTGATTCCTGATGGCCACGCTGTGAGGGGCTTTCCTCCAGAAGGCTTTTCCCCACTGCCAGCCAACCATACACAGACTGAGAACCTCTGAAATGTGAGCTAAAATAAGCCTGTCTTGGGATGGAGGAATAGCACAGAGGTTAAGAGCTTGCCTAGCAAGCACAAGGCCGAGTTCAAATCCCCAGGACCACACAAGCCAGGTGTGGTAGCGCACGCCTGTAATCCCAAGTCCAGCCTGGGACCCACAGTGAGTTCAGGACCAGCCTGCCTATAGAACTGTCTCAAAAATAAAGTGATTAATAGCCACTTGTGATGGCACATACCTGCAATCAACATTCTGGAGGCTGCGGCAGGGTTGCTGCGAATGCCAGGCTAGCAGAAGTTAAGACCAGCCTGGGCTACTGAGCGAGATTAAGACAGTGACCAAGCCTCATATACTGCTGTGTGTGCTACGTTGAGTCTCATTCCAACACTGACTTCTTCCCCTTTTACTATAGTGACATTAGCTCATTCTCAGGCTGGAATTTCCCAGGTATCAACAAAACTGCCCCTAGGTTCTACGTAATCACACCTAGTCACTACCTGAAATCCTTACAAATCAAATCTTACCAAGTCCTTTCGTATCCCCTGACCTTTTCCCAACTTACATTTGTCCTTTCCTCATGGCCTAATGCAAACCAGCAAGTACCAGCTATGACGTTCACGCTCACTATCTCCTCCCCACTTTCCCAGGATTATTATTAGTCATGCCACTCAATGTGTTAATTGGTCACTTGATTTAGTATTCCTTTATCACACTTTATCATCCTCGAGAGCTCAGCTTCAAATATCCTATAACCTTCCATCCCTCCCTCTCCCTATCTTTCCAATGGTTCCTTTTTTTTTTTTTGAGACAGGGTCTTATTCTGCAGTCTAGGCTGGTCCTGAACTCACTGTGGGGCCCAGGCTGGACTTAAACTCTAAGCAATCCCCCCACCTTTTTTTTTAAGAGCCAGGGTCTTGCTAAATCATCAAGTTGCCCAGGCTGGGTTCAAATTTGATCTTCAAGCCTCAGACAGAGGCATTGTCTCAAAAAAAAAAAAAAAAAAAAAAAACAAGCCTCATTCCTCAATGCCTACTCACACTGGATTTTGTTGGGGCCTAAATGGAGGCAAACTTTCCAAGCCCTTCTTCCAAGCAGACACAGCTGTAGCAATCTCCTCTTCAGATAGGGTAGCCAGCTCCTCTTCCTATGAAGAATGAACAAAGTGCCTTATCAAGTGAGAAGAACTCAGAGAGTAAAGAAAGCCTTTCACTGCTCTCCAACAACTAAAACAGTCAGGGGCCATACTCAGTGTCTGTCTCCCAGCCACCTCCCACTTCACGACCCACAATGCACTGAAGATGTCTTGTCTGGTTCCAGACCTCAGGTTCATTGCTGACAGCTCTTCCCTCTGGTGAGCTGGGCTGGGGCTGCTTTTGGAGGTAGGCCCGGAGAGCCAAGACACCCTGCTGGTTCAGCACAGTTTCTATAGCTCGCTGACATGGCTCCTGAGTACTCAGTATCTGGAACCAACTACGCAGGGCACCCAGCTCCTCTGTGGGTAAGAGAGAAAAGACAAAATCAGTATGCATGAAGACCAGGATTGTGCAGGCAGGAAAGGACTTCCTTGTCATCGCTGGAGGTTTCTCCAGCTGCTTCTCCTGGTTCCTTCAGCCAGCTTCTACAATAGCTGCCCTCTCAATCTGCACCTTGAAATATATCATCAATATTCTATTGCCCCTTCTTTTTCTTTTTTCTTTTCTTTTCTTTTCTTTTTTTTTTTTTTTTTTTTTTTGAGATGGGGTTTCACTCTGCAGTCCAGTCTGGTCCAAACTTGCTATGTAGCCCCAAGCTGGCTTCAAACTCATGGCAATCCTCCTGTCTCCCGAATGCTGGAATTACAGGTGCATGCCACCACATCCAGTTTATGTGGTGCTGGGGAACAGAACCCAGGGTCTTCTACTTGCTAAGCAAGTGCTGCTACCTCTGTGCTATTCATCTAATCTCTTATTGCTCCTTCTGTAACTACTAAACCAAGCTCCTAGGGTTAGGGTGTAGGGTACACAGTTCTCTCACCAGGAAGGTAGGCTGGGTCTTGGAGTAATGGGTACAGTGCTCCCCACAAAACAATGTCAGCTAGAGATTCTGTCTCCTTGGTTGGGGAAAAAAAAAGGCACATAGATAAGGCACTCACTTTTTTTTGTGATAACAATATTTTTTGAGACAAGGTCTTGATCTATAGCCTAGGCTGGTCCTGAACTCACTAGGTAGCCCAGGCTGGCCTTACACTCACAGCAATCCTCCTGCCTCAGCCCCTCAAGTGCTGAGATTAGAAGCATCCACTACTATGCCCACCATAATACTCAATGTTTACTGAGTACTTCCCACATGTTAATTACTACATTAAACACCTCATCTCAATCCTCATAATAATTAAATGAGATACATATCAGTATCACTTTCAGTTCACAGATAAAGATTTAAGATTAGCATTTCAGTGATTTGTCAAGATTACGCTGCTACTAAGTAGTGTTGAGATTTTAACACTCCGAACACATTCTTTCCTCCTAACCCTCACACCATAAGCCTTCCCCAAGCCCCATCTCAAAACCAACTCACCCCAGCCAGGAAAGGATAGTTCTGACAACTCAAGCTATGGTCAATGTGAGTGAGGGCTCTCCGAAGTGGGCCAAGAACATCTTCCCCCTTCTTGCCTTGGACCAGTAAGTAGTACAAGGCGGCAGACAATACTGGCTAAAACGCAGGAGTCAAAGGTCAGCACAGCCACACGTGGCAAGGCTTGCCTGCCCATCCCCCATGCCTCAGTCCTACCTGCAGCTCTGTTGCTTCCCACTCCAGCCACTGGTTGGTGAGGTCATCTTGCTCCCAGCCAGATAACAGAAAAAAGTATCTTTCCAGAAAAAAAAAAGAATGAAAAATAAAAACAGAGACGTAATTTGAGGAACCCATTTGTCTATCCTATTTCTTAACCCTCAATGAAACAGGGACTGTAAATAGGGTCATACACAAGGCAGCAAGGCCTGCTTTGATCCAGCCACCTCCCAGCATGAAGGACCACGGACCAATACTGACCGGCAGATTGCACTAGTGGAGAAGAGGTAGTTGCCACTGTCCAACTGCAAGACAGGGATCTTGGGCCGAGACAGGAACGGGACCACACACTCTGATGCAGGAGAGAATGAGTGAAAAACGAGGGAGGTGAGGGGGAGAAAGACTTAACATTGTTACCCCGCAAAAAGAGAAACGGGCAGTTTCAACCCAGAGGACAGAACCCCTGGAAGGGGGTGCGTCCAGAACACGCTGGGGTGCCCGGCAGATATCGGAGTGAGACTGCCACCTGGGAACATATGGAGATGGCCAGGAGGAGCTAGTGGTATTGGGATAGCGTGGCAGCCAAGAAACGGAACAACTGAAAGCAACTGGGATGAGAATGATCTGAGGTCACAGTGAGAAAAAAAAAATTGAAGACAACTGGGAGGCAACCCGACGCGGAGGCACACGTTTGTAATCCCAGCTGATGCAGGAGGACTGCCACTGAGTTAAGGACTAGCCTGGACTGGAGAACCAGCCCATACTGTATCAAAAAAAAAAAAAAAAAAAAATTCCCAGCACCGCAGAGAGGCTGTAGCAGGACTGCCGCTGAGTTCCAGGACAGGCTGGGCTAGTTGGTGAATTCAAGACGTGGGCTACAGCGAGACTTTGTCTCAAAGAAAAAAGAAGTGACAAGACTGACAAGAACTGAGTATGCTTGGGTCACGCAGAAAGTTGGCTAGGTGTGATGAGAGGGAAAGCGAAGAGTTTCTTAGAAGGGAATGAATGAAGGAAATTTTTCTCAGAATGACAATGGGGTGAGCGTGCCTGGAGCGCACGATAGACTGGGGGAAACGTCGCGAAGGGGACAGTGGAATCCTGAAGACGAGATCACGTAAATGAGTAATGAAAGATGTGACAGGAAGAGGAAAGGGGGACGCAGCGGCCAAAGATCGTGAGGAAAGAGACGGAAGGGTGTGTGGGTGGTGGAGGAAGAAGTTTCGCGGAGACAACTCAAGCGTGAGCGCCAAGCGGGTTTCAGTCCGACCCCCTCCACAGCCCACCAACACCAGCCGAGTACCTTCGGGGCCCACGGTGCTGACGAGCAGCTCTGCCCTGCCCCGGGCCCGGCCGGCCGCGGCCAGCACCGACAGGCTCCCCGGGGAGCCCTCGCTTACAAACAGCCTCATTTCGCCAAGAATCCCACGATGATGCAACCGGAACCGGCCTCCCGCATCTAGGAGTAACAACCACCGCGCGGCACCTCGGGAAATGGAGTTCTATCTCAGGACATTGTTCGCGCTCTACTCCCGAAAAATAGACTAATTTTCCCATCATGCAACGCTAGAAAACAGGAAACAGCAACCATAGAGTTGTAGTATATTGCTAGAAGCGTACTTTTTTGCGGTGCTGGGTGATGGAGCACGGGACGTTTGCTCGGAGCTACATCCTTAGCCTATTTTTTCCCTCCTTTTTATCTTTTTCTTTTTTTTTTTTTTTGAGACGAAGTCTTGCTGTGTAGCCCAGGCTAGCCTTGGACTCGGGACAGTCCGTCAGCCTCAGCCTGCCAGGTGCTGAGATTACAGGCGTGCACCACCACGCCCAGCTTTATGTGGTGCTGGGTAGTCAACTCAGGGCTTTGAGTTTACAGGGCAAGCGCTTTAAATGCTGGGTCATTCCTCCAGCTCCCTATTTTTATTTAGATAGGATCTGTCTGTGTAGTCCAGGCTAGGTCTGAACTCAATTGTGGGGCCTTGAATTTACAGCTGTCCTCCTGCCTCAGTTTCCTGAGTGCTGGGGTTGCAGCAAGCGCCATCCGGCCTGGTATATGTGGCTCTGAAGAGTCTAACCCAGGGTCTTTACTTGGTAGGCAAGCACTCTCACCACTGTGCTATTCCTGCAGCTTCCCATTTTTTTTTGTTTGTATTTGGTTTTAAGACAGTCTCACTTCAAACAGTGTAATAGTCCTAACTTTAACAAAGTTATTGTATGTGAAACAAGAAAATTGTTGATCCATAAGTAATAATTTTACTAAGCTTCCCAGCAGACCTGTTTCACTGAGCTTACAACAAAACTGCTCCCTAAATCGTTTCTAGCATGGAGCTGGAGGAATGGCTCAGTGGAATGGCTAAGTCAAGCGCCAAATATCAGAGTTTGTCCCCAGCACCACATAAACTGGGTTTAGTGGCACATGCCTGTAGTCCCAGTACTCAGGAGGATTTCTGTGAGTCCACGACAGGCCTGGGCTCTGTAGTGAGTTCAAGACCAGCTTGGACTACAGAAAAAAAAAAAATGCTTCTAGCTTGGCTAAGCAATTTTATTGCAGTGATTTCCTGGGTCTGTTGCTTTTTCTCTTCTGCATGCTGCAGATTTTTGTGATACAGGACTTCATGGCCATTTGCTTTTGTAACCTTGCTTGTAATTCTGTGAACCTCCCACCATAAAGGCTTTATAAACCATTCCCTTTTTATACTCAGCCTCATGGCTTTTCTGGAAGGAACCACTATGTGGTCACCAGTTAATAAAGGCTCCTTTAAATTATTTCTTTTGGGTGGCAGGCATTTGTTCTCAATTGTCTTGCTGAAGTACCGTACAATACACTGAGTCATTACAACTACCCAGGCTAGTCTAGAACTTTCTACCCTTCTGCTTCAGCATTCCAGGATGCTGGCATTACAAGCCAGCACCACCAGGCCAGGCTAGTGTGGCACTTTCTGATGTGAAGACCAAGAGGGAAGCTTAGGGCTCAAGTACATTTATTCTCTTAACAGAGCCACAAGACAGTGACTGAAACCACAGGCTTTTTTCCCCTAAGTTGCAAAGTGGATAATATATTTATAAACACGAGGATGGAGGGGAATAAGAACAGAGATCAAAGCTTCCTCTAGCTGAAGGGAGTTCCCCAAAGTAGTTGACCCCACAGCCTTTTCATGTCCTGTCCTGTAATGGTCAAGGATGAAATGACAGTCATAATGCTACTAACAATTATGGAGTGTCAATTCAAATGTAAAGGATTGCAGTGTTAGATATAAATGATTACTATGAGCTTGCCTTTGTGACAAACTGAAAGTTACTGTAGATATCTGATCAACCAAAAAGAAGTGGCTAATTAAAATATTGATTTATGGGACTGGAGGAATGGCACTGTGATGAAAGCACTTGCCTAGCAAGCTCAAGGCCAGAGTTCAGTTCTCCAGTACCACATAAAGCTGAGCATGGGGGTGCATGCCAGAATCCCAGCACTCAGGAGTCTGAGGCAGGAGGGTTACTATGAGTCCAAGGCCAGCTTGGACTACTTAATGAATTCAGGACCAGCTTGGGCTACAGAGTGGGACTCTGTCTCAAAAAAAGTATTGATTTAACATGTGACTAAATCTCATATACAGCTAAATAATCCCATCAAAAGGAGGAGAGGAGAGGTTGAAGGAATAGCACAGCGGTTAGAACAAGACCCTGAGTTCAATTCACCAGCACCATGTAAACCAGGAGTTTTGGCACCCACCTGTAATCCCTGCATTCAGGAGGCTGGAGCAGAATAAAGAAAGATTGCTGTCAGTTAAAAGCCAGCCTGTGAATGCGTAGTGAATTCAATACCAGCCTGGACTACAGAGAGAGACCCTGTCTCAAAAAAAAATTAACATGACTGGGACAGTGAAAAGGCCTGAAATCCCAGCAAACAAGGAGGCTGAATATGGAGGATCCCAAGGTCAAGGTCAAGCCCAGCCGGGGCAACTTAGCAAAATCCTGTCTCAAAATAAAAAATAAAAAACATCTGGGATGTAGCTCAGTGCAAAGACCTTAGGCTTGATCCCCAGTATCAAAAAAGAATGTAAAAATCTGTGTAAATTACACTGTAAAATTTGAACTTTGAAGGGCTGGAGGCATAGTTCAGGAGCTAAAGCATTTGCCTAGCATACCTGAGGCCCTGGGTTCAATTCCCCAACAACACATAAAATTAACTAGGTATAGGACACAGGCCTGTAATCCCAGCACTGGGAAGGCTGACGTGGCAGAAAGGAGATGGAGGCCAGTCTGAGCTACATAGTAAGCTCAGGACCAGCCTAGGCTATAGCAAGACCCTGTATTTAAAAAGGAGAAGAAGGAGGAGGAAAAGGAGAAGGAGGAGCCTGGAGGAATTGCTCAGAGGTTAAAGTGCTTGCCCAGCAAGCCCTAAGTACCTGAGTTGACTCCCCAGCACCACATAAACCAGGCATGATGGTGCATGCCTGTAATCCCAATACTCAGGAGGCTGAGGCAGGAGGATTACTATGAGTCCAAGGCCAGCCTGTGCTCCACAGTGTGTTCAGGACCAGCCTGGGCTGTATGTAGAGTGAGACCCTGTCTCAAAAAAAAAAGTAATAAAAATTTAAAACAGAGTTTTGGTAAGTTGTTAAGGCCAGCCTCAAATCTGTGATTCTCCTGCCTCAGCATCCCAATGACAAGCTTTTATTTATTTAGTTTTTGAGACAGGGTCTCACTCTGTAGCCCCGATTGGTCCTGAACCCACAGTGTAGCCAGCCCAGGCTGGCCTTGAACTCATGGCATTCCTCCTGCCTCAGCCTCCCAAGTGCTAGGACTATAGGCATGCACCATCATGCCCGGATTAGATAGTGCTGAGGAACTGAACTCAGGGCCTTGAGCTTGCTAGGCAAGCACTTTAACCTCTGAGCTATTCTTCCACTCCCAGTTTTTTTTTTTTTAAATGGGGTTTGAAGCCAGATCATTCACACTGAACTACATCACCAGCCCATTCTTGTATCACATGACAAGTCCTCACTGAATCCCTAAGGCGCCCATACTGAGCTCAAATTTGCTTGCATCAGCCTCAAAGAGTGTTGGAATTACAAGAGTATGCCATTGGGTCTGGCTGTGACAAACACATTATTGGTGGCTTTGTTTGTTTTTGTAGTACCAGGGATCGGGATTGACCCAAGGGCCTTCACTCTGAGCTACATCTACAGCCCATTTTTATTTTGAGACAGGGTGCTACCAAGTTGCTAAACTTCTGGGCTTAAATTTGCAATCCTTCTGCCTCAGTCTCCCAGAGTGCTGGGATTACAGGCCTATGTGAACAGGCCCAGCTCTCATATCTGTGTTTTATTTTTACTGTATTTATTTATTTCTTTATTTGAGACATGGTCTCACTCTGTAGTCCAGGCTGGCCTCAAGTAGCATAGCAATCCTCCTGCCTCACCATCCAGAGTGCTACGATTATAGGTTAATGCCACCATGCCCAGTCTATGTTGTGCCAGGCAATTAAACTCAGGTGTTTTGGTTATGTTTTCATTGCTAAGATAGAATGCCCAACAACCACAAGTGAAGGGAGGAAAAATTTATTTTAGCTGACAGTTTGAGAAGGTCTCACACGGTCCTTTCATGGGTAGCCAGAAGTGGTGGAAGTACACGGTGGAGGTCTAGTCAGAGAAAAGCTCTTCATGGCATGGCAGAGAAAGCCAAGTGAAGGAGGAGGAGCAAGTTAATGCCTGGAGAATACAAAATCCAGAGCTTTCTCAAGAAAAGCTATAACCATGTTTCTTCTTCCTTTACTTATTTCAAGCAGCCTGTTGTGGGTGCATCTCCCTTACTTTTCTGCCCTCAGTCAATAACACATACTTGAAAGCTCTGCCCAGACCCACCCCACCCCCCCAATCTCAGCAAGTTGACGCAGTCCCTCCAGGTCAAACCTGAAGCATCTGCCCCCTTCCAGCCAGGCTCCCACCTCCCAACAGCACAAGATTCTATACATATCCTGCTACACCCATCCAGATACATGAGGCTTTTGGGAAACATTCCAGATCCAAACCATACATCTCAGAAGTTGAAACCAGGGCCTTGTAGTTGCTAGGCAAGCACTCTAACCACTACGCTATTTCTCCAGCCCTATTTTTACTATTTGCTTAATTTTTTGAGACAGGGTCTTGATCTGTAATACAGCCTGGTCCTGAACTCACTAAGGATCTCATGCTGACCTTGGACTCATGGCAATCCTCCTGCCTCAGCCTCTGAGCACTGGGATTATAGGCATGTGCCACCATGCTTGGCTTATGTGGTGCTGTGGAATCAAACACAGGGTCTTGAGCTTGCTAGGCAGGCACTTTAACTGCGGCAGGCACTTTAACTGCTGAGCTATTCCTCCAGCCCTAGTTATTTAATTTTTAAGGCAGGATCTCCCTCTGTAGTCCAGACTGCTCCTGAACTATGTAGCCCAGGGTGGCCTCAAATTCACAGCAGTCCTCTTGCCTCAGCCTCCCAAGTGATGGGTTACAGGTGTGCGTCACCTGGTTTATATGGTGCTGTGGCATTGAACCCAGGGCATTGTGCTTGATAGGGCCTTGTCAGACATTTATAGGAGAGGAGCACAACAATTAAGCAAGGAGATTAGCTAAGAGATTATAAAGCCAGGCGTGGTGGTGCACACCTGTAATCCCAGCACTTGGGATGCTGAGACAGGAGGACTGCTGTGAGTCTAAGACCAGCGTGGGCTCCATAGTGAGTTCAGGACCGGCTGGGGCTATAGACTAAGAACCTGTATCAGAGAGACAGAGAGAGAGAGAGAGAGAGAGAGAGAGAGAGAGAGAGAGAGAGAGAGAGTATATTATCTGAGCTAAAGAATTTGTGGTTGTAGGAATAAAAGAAAGTAGTTAAACCAAACCTGATCACACAGGCCTGAAATCCCAGCACTCTGGGATGCCGAGTGCTGAGACAGTAGAATCTCAGATTCAAGACCAGGGCAATTTAGCCAAGGACAACTTAATTACTTAGTGAGACCCTGTCTCAATATCAAAACTAAAAAATGAGCTGGAGGGTAACATAACCCAATAATTAGAGCACTTGCCTAGAAAGCATAAGGCCCAGGGTTCAACCCCCTAGGACCACATAATAGCTGGGCATGGTAGTGCATCTCTGTAATCCCAGAACTCAGGAAGCTGAGGCAGGAAGGTTCCAATGTGTTCAAGGACGAGAGAGAGAGAGAGAGAGAGAGAGAGAGAGAGAGAGAGAGAGAGAGAGAGAAAGAGAGAGAGAGAGAGAGAGAGAGAAAGAGAGAGAGAGAGAGAAATTACAACTGGGGGTTGGAGGCATAGTTCAGTGGTTAAACACTTGTTTAGCAAGCACAAGACCTTGGGTTTGATTCCACAGCACCACACAAAACAGGCATGATGGTACAGGCCTGTAATCCCAGCACTCTGGAGGCTGAGACAGGAAGATTGAAAATTTAAGCCCAGCCTAAGCAACTTAGTGACTTAGCAAGATACTGTCTCAAAATCAAAACTGAAAAATGGGCTGGAGATGTAGCACAGTGTGAAGATCTTGGGTTCCGTCCCCAGGACCATAAAAAAAAAAGTGCAGTGTGTGTATGTGTGCATTTGGCAATATTCAGTAATACATTGAATCACTGTTGGTGGTAAGTAAACAAGAACAGATTGATCACACTGTGCCATGCCGGTGGCAAAAGGCCTGTAATCCCAGATCAAAAATTGAGAACTGAGGCTGGGGGCATAGTTAAACTTTTAGAGAGCTTGCCTAGCAAGCACAAGCCCTAGGTTTAGTTCCCCAGCATCACATAAACCAAATGGTATAGCACGTGCCTGTAATCTTAGAACTCAGGAGGTTGAGGCAGGAGGATTGTCATGTGTTCAAGGATAGCTGGGGCTAGACCAGCCTGAACTGAACTGAGACCCTGCCAGCCACCAAAGAGAGAGAGAGAGAGAGAGAGAGAGAGAGAGAGAGAGAGAGAGAGAGAACTGAGTCAAGCTGGTAGCACATGCCTATAATCTGAACACTTGAGAAGGTCGACACAGGAGTTTGAGCACAGCCTGAACAATTTGGCAACTTAGCAAGACCTACACTCAAACAGTAAAAAAGGGGTTGAAGATGCAACTTAGAACAAAGGCCCTGTGTTCAATGCCCAGTCCTCGATAACAAAAAGAGGGGGCTGGAGGAATAGCACAGTGGTTAGAGTTGTGAAAGGGCTTGTCTCACATGCACAAGGCCCTGGGTTTGAGTCCCCTGCACCACATAAAGATCAGATGGACATGGTAGTGCATGCTTATAATACCAGCACCTGGGACACTGAGGCAGGAGGATTACCTTGAGTTGAAGGCCAGCCTGGACTACATAGTAAATTCAGGACCAGCCTGGACTACAGAGTAAAATTCTGTGTCAAAAAAGGAGGAGTTGGGGGCTGGAGGGATGGCACAGTGATCAAAGCACCTTGCCTTGTAAGCACAAGGCCCTGAGTTCAATTTCCTTCAGCTCCATATAAGCTGGGCATGGTGGTGCACACCTGTAATCCCAGCATTCTGGACGTCGAGGTAGGAGCATAGCTTTGAGTCCAAGGCTAGCCTGAGCCACATAGTAAGTGCAGGAGAAGCCTAGGCTACAGAGTAAGACCATCTCAAAAATAAAAAATAAAAAGAAGAAGAAGGAAATGTGGAGGAATAAGGGGGGTGGGAGATGAAGATCCATATATACAGGCAACTTTTTCAAGAAGCTAGACTTGGTGGGCCTGCCAGTGCAGGCCTGGAATCCCAGTACTCTGGGAGGTAGAAGTAGAAGGATAGGTAAGTCAGCCCTGACTGAGCAATTCTGGGCAATTCTGGGTGAGACACTTTTTTTTTTTCTTTTGAAACTGAGTCTCACTCTATAGCTCTGTAGTCCCAGCTGATCCAGAACTTACTAGGTAGCCCAGGCTGATGTCAAACACACTGAAATTTGCCTGCCTCAGCCTCCCAAGTGCTGGGATTACAGACATGCCACCACACCTGGTTTATGTGGTACTGCGGAATCAAACTTAGGACCTTGCACTTGCTTGGCAAGTGGTCTAACCACTGAGCCACATTCCCAGCCTGAGAAGCTGTCTTGAAATCAAAAATAAACTGGGCATGATGGCACATACTATAATCCCAGCAGTCAGGAGGCTGAGATAGGAGGATTACTGTGTGTTCAATTTCTGCCAGGGTTTCATAACAAGTTCAAGTTCATCCTGTACTACAGAAAGAGATCCTGTCTCAAAAATAAACATTAAAAATAAAAGAAAAAACAGGCTGGGGATGTAGCTCAGTGTGAAGGCCAAGGGCTCGATTCCCAGAAAAAAAAAAAAAAAGAAAAAAGAAGAAAAACAGATCAGTGGAACAATTTGCTAAGATCTTATCTCAAAAAGAAAAAACAGTGAGGAGATACAGCCCAGTATGGACCCTAAATTCTACCCGTGGTACTAAAAATTAAAAAAAATGATTGTACGAAGAGAGAGACATAGGGGACATAGAAGCCAGGCATGGTTGTGAGTCTTTGTAATCCTACTGCCGTGGGAAGCTGAAGCAGAAGGATCTCAAGCTCAAGCAGGGGATGCAGCTCAGTGATTAGAATGCCTGCCTAGGAAGCACAAGACCCTGGGTTAATTCCCAGCACCACATAACAATTAGCTGGGTATGGTGATGCATGCTGCTAATTCCAGCACTTGGGACACTGAGGCTGGAAGATTCTTGTGAGTTCAAGGCCAGCATGGACTACATACTGAATTCAGGACCAGCCTGCACTACAAAGTGAAACTGTCTAAAAAAAAAGAAAAGTAAACTGATGAACCCACATACTGAAGTTGGGTCGTCTCTCCAAAAGGTTAAAGGAGAGACAGTCATGTTCTTGGTTCCCAAAAACACATCCAAGACTGGGAGGGAGGTGATCTTTCAACTTGGAACCTCTGTGCATTTCTCCCAGCCACTTTCTCTTTCTCTCTCTTTGGTCTTCGTGTTTCTCTGCCTCTGTGTCTGTCTGCACAGGAAGCGTGCAGCTTTAGGTCTAGAGGTCATCACTAACGGAAACTCTGATGCCTAGGCACATTTAATAAAGGCTCTCAAACTTTGTCATTACCTCTTGTGTTTTTCGTCTGTTTCTGTCTTGGACCTGATTTTCCCTCCTCATCTCCTTGTGTCCAGTTCCAGCCTCCTGCCAGCACCCAGGAAAACGCCTCTTGTCCTGGATCTTCAAATGGCCTCCACAAGGTATTTGGAGGGAAATTACCAGGCTAGGCCATCTCTGATTTCCTGTCTTGCTGGCCACACAGCCCTGCTGACCACATCCTCTCTCACCTTGTTTAATATACTTCCTCACCAGACACATCACTCAGGAGTTTTTAGACCCCCAAACCCGAACTGATCCCCCAACCTAGCCTCTCTGTTTTACTTTCTTCCTTTCCCTGGGGCTTCTGTCCTCACCTTTCCCATACAAATTGCTCTTAAAGCCATGTTCCCCTGCCTGGAGGCAGCCAGTCCTGTTTCCTTCTGGATCTCCAACTCCCTTTTTTTCCTCAAGATAACAGTGCTGAGTCCAGCCACTGGTGGCCAAGTGCCTGGGGGAATCTAGGGTCAGGGTCCCAGAGCCCCTCTCAGGGATCCCAGCTCTGTGCCCTCTATGCCTTTACTTATATGGAGGCAGATCGTCAGCAGGTGTCTCTGGCTGAAGGTGACCGGTTCCTACTACTTCAAAAGATCAATTCTGACTGGTGGTTGGCAAGGCGTCTGGGAGCACCGCATACCTCTTCGCCCATCTTTGTCCCAGCAGCCTACATGAGAGAGGAGTCCATCCCTTCCCGGAGCCCAACACCCATCCATTCCGGTGAGTATTCCCTAAGCCCCATCGTCATCCTGCATCCCTGGCTTTGGAGAATTATTGAAAGAATCCCCTTCCACCTAGGTTCTGCCGACCCCCTCAGATCAGCCTGCCCTTCATCTCCGTGGTGTGATATCCCCATTCCGTCGCCTCTCCCTCCTAGTCCCAAGCCTTCTAGTCTCATGGCATTTTCCACAGACACTTCTTTGAAGACTCAGTCAGGTAACCCAGACCTATGGTCACCTGCTGCCCTCCCATTTCTCTATTTTCAGAGCCAAAGCTGTTCCGTGGCTTTCTGGAGGAGCTGCATCTGTCTCAGACACACCAGGCTACACCTGAGCGGCCTCCCCCTCTTCCCCCCAAAATGTGTCCCAGTATCAGTGTTGCCAACTTGAGGGCCAGTTTCCCGAAGCCCCTCCAGGCAGGGCCAACTGGAAGATCCCTCTCTGTGGAAGACTTGCTGCCGGAGGCCAGCACTAACATGGTGAGGCACAGTTTTTCTCTGCACTCAACCAACACCACAGCTCAGCCCTGTACTGGGCACAGTGGCGAAGGGACAGACAGAATCTCTGTCTCCCTCCCCCCAACTCCCCTGGGGTGACAAACATAAACTAGGAGCATGCACTACAAAGGAAAGTAAATGAGATGGGGTGGCTGAGAACCTGACCCGGAGGAAGCGGAGGAAGCGGTGGCCTAAGCAAACTAGATGACAAAACCCATTGAACAGCCACGGCCCTGATGTCAGGGCAGGAACCTGTCTCAGTAGAAGCACCCAGAAAAACGCCAACAGGCTATACTTTTCCTCCCTTCCTCCCGACTCCGAGCACGGGGCTGGGGGCTTCCTACGTCTTGGCTTGCCAGCTGGGACACCAACAAGTTCTCTCTGGGGATGTCAGGTCCCTGCTCGGTCCCTCTCCTCACTGGTTCTTGGTAGTGAGTGGAAAATGGCCCCTCTGCCTTCACTCCCCTCAAGCAGGGGTCTCTCACCCCTCTCTTCTTGTATTTAGCAGGACGTGAGGGCCGGGCGCTCCTCTCGTCGTCCCCTCAACAAAAAGCCTGTTCCCCTTTCCTGCGGCCCTGGGGTGGGGGTGGAGTGGGGGAGGAGGGAAGTTGGCAACAGGAAGTGAGGAGAAAAGCAAAGACTCTGAGGGAGAGAATTAAAAAAAAAAAAGGCAGCAGGGGGACTGGGGTTGTCCTCCTCCTGTCCCTGGATTGCCGGATCCGGGAGCTGGTGGTGAGAACATGGTGGAGGAGGGAGGGGGTGGTAAGGGTAGAGACGCCTGGGGCGGGAACCGGCAGGCAGAAGGATCGCGTCTTTCTTTCCCCTTCCCGGCAGGCAAGACCCCAGCCTCTCATGTCAGACCCCCCTGTGTACTGTAACCTGGTGGACCTTCACCGCTGCCCCCCATCCCCTCCCTCGGACCCTGCGTGCCCCTTGCTGCAGAGACTGGATGCCTGGGAGCAGCACCTGGACCCTAACTCTGGACGCTGCTTCTACATAAACTCACTGACCGGCTCCAAGTCCTGGAAGCCCCCGCGGCGCAGTCGCACCTGCCCCGGAGGCGTGGTGAGGCATCCCCTGAGGCTTGTCTCCTTGTCCCTCAATGTCCTCCTCTCTCCCATGGAACCTTAGGGCAACGCGTGTTCTCTCTGGGGCTCTCAGAAGCAGCAGCTTGTGAAAAAGCCTCTTTACAGTGGTCCGAAGCGGCGCCCGGACGTAGCTTTATCTTCCCGTTCCCTAAACCCAGAACCTTGGCCCCATGGAAGGGACGCAGACCCCGAAGTGGGACAGCGGCGTCCGGCAACCTCAGGCGAAGGGTTTGGGACCTGACACGGAGACCCTGGACCTGCTTGAACCACAGGTGAGACCCTCCCGCCCTCCCAAAACCACGCGGAAAAAGCTAACTTTTCAAGACTTCCTATTTAAAAAAAAAAACCTTCATTTTTTTTATGAAGTCCGCACCCCCTGCCTGTCACCTACATCCGAACCCCTATTACCCTGTAGTGGGGAGCCACCAAACTGAAGGATCCTCCACCTGCGCCTTCAACCCGCTTTTTTAGGGCTCCCCCTGCCTTAGCCAGTCTACGTCCCAGCTCGCGCTCGCAGAGCAGCCTGAGGCCTTGCAGCGCCCCCGAGCTCCGCCTCAGCTTCTGGACGACCCCCACGTGAGTCCTCGCGTCCTCAGAACACCAACAGCCAAGAGCCCCCCGGCCCTGTCCCCAACTCCCGCTCTCCAGAAACACCTGTCCTCCCGGGCAGTCCCTTTACCCAGCCTCTCGCCCCCTACGCCAAAGCACCTCTCCCGGGCCGCCCTGGGGGGCCTGGCGGCGGCGGGCGTCCCGCGGACCAGCCCCCTCTCCTTCCCAGGAGGTGGAAAAGTCGGGCCTGCTCAACGTGACCAAGATTGCCCAAGGGGGCCGCAAACTCAGGTGCGGGAGCCCGGGCGCCGGAGGGCCGGGCGCGGGGCGCGCCGCGGGGAGCTCCGGGTGACCTTCCCCCCGCCCCGCCCCCAGGAAGAACTGGGGCCCGGCCTGGGTGGTGCTGGCGGGGAACAGCCTGGTGTTCTACCGGGAGGCGCCGCCGCCCTCCGTGCCCGCCTCCGGCTGGGTGAGTGTGCGGGAGGGCTGCGCGGGTGCGGAGGGCGGGGTGGGGGTGCCGCGGGCCGGTGGGGGTGAGGTGAGGAACGCCGCCGCGGGAGGTGAAGGAATCAGGAAGTCTCCCCTCGGGCACCCGCGGTAAGGCGGGCGGGGAGGGACGACTCCCCGGCCTCCGGCTCTCCCTCATTCCCAGGGGCCCGCGGGCAGCCGGCCCGAAAGCAGCGTGGACCTGCGCGGGGCGGCCCTGTCGCACGGCAGACACCTGTCCAGCCGCCGCAACGTCTTGCACGTGAGTGCGCCCGCGCCCCCCACCCGGGCCCGCCCCGGCCCGCCCCGGCCGCCCCGCGGGGCTCCCGCGGCCTCCTAGCTCTCTAGCCCGCCCTCCTGGCCCGATCCTCCCCTTCCCGCCCGCAGATCCGCACAGTTCCCGGCCACGAGTTCCTGCTGCAGTCCGACCTGGAGCCGGAGCTGCGAGCCTGGCACCGCGCGCTGCGGGCGGTCATCGAGCGGCTGGTCAGAGCACGGGACGCCGGGGGGCGAGGGGGCGAGCGGGTCTGCGGGTGGAGCCTGGTCGGTGGCGAAGCTGGGACTGGGGGCCCGGGCGCCGGGCCCCGGGCTAGGGTCTTCTCGCGTCGAGCCGGGGATGCGTTTTGCTCTCGTCTCTCCTCCACCGACGCGTTCTGGTCTGCCCACCTGGATCTAGGACCGGGAGAACCCCCTGGAGCTGCGTCTTTCAGGCTCGGGACCCGCAGAGCTGGCGGAGCTGAGCGCCGGCGAGGAGGAGGAAGAGGAGTCAGAGCCTGTGCTCAAGCCCTTGCTGCGGCTCAGCAGCCGCCGGAGTTCCAGTATGGGACCGGACCCGGGGGGGCGGGGGTGGGGGTGGGGTGCCTGGCCGGGCTCAGCCTGGCGGCGTGCAGTGACTGCCCGCTTCCCACAGGTCGGTGTCCAGAGGGCATTGAGCAGAACCGCGTTCGGAACAAGCTAAAGCGGCTTATTGCCAAGAGACCGCCATTGCGAAGCCTTCAGGAGAGGGGTCTGCTGCGAGGTAGGCGAGCAAGGACGGCTCAGAGCTTACACCTCAGTAAACTCTCAGTTTCAGGGTTTTGCAAGAACTTGAGCTGGCCATCAGCCCATGTCAGATGAGGAAGCTCTAGTGAGATTCAAATCCCAGAGCTGCGTCACAGTCTTCTGATCCACTTTGTATTTTACTAGAAATCAAGTCCAGAGCCTTTACACTGAACCTTGAAGCTATATCCTCCGCCTTTTTTTTTTTTTTTTTTTTTTTAAGAAACAGCGTCTGGATCTGTGTAGTCCAGTCACAGCAATCTTTCTGCCTCAGCTCAGCCTAGCTAGTGCATACACTACTGCATCCTAGGGAATTGAACTCAAGGCTTTGTGCTTACTAGGCAAGTGCTTTAACTGCTGAACTATTGCTCCACCCTCTGGTTCTGAAGTCTGTGTAGCCCAGGCTGGCCTTGAATGCAAGGCAATCTTTCTGCCTCAGCCTCTCAGGTACTGGGGTTGCAGGCACATGCTACCAATCTTAGTTTATGTGGTGCTGGGGAATCAAACTCAGGGCCTTGTACTTGTGAGGCAAGTGCTCTAACTGCTATACTACTCCTTCAGCCCTATTTTTTATGTCGAGAGAGGGCCTCACTGAGTTGCTAAGTTGTCCAAGCTGGTCTGTAACCTGGGATCCTCCTGCCTTAACCTCCCAGAGTGCTGGGAATACATGCCTGTGCCACAGGGCTGGGCTTCCTCTACTCTTGATTATTGAGAGCCAGGGGGAAAACTTCTTTGCTTAGTGGGGCACTTGGGGGAAAAGTCCTCTGCTTCCCTGTGTGAACTGACAGTCTTCCCACCTCACTGTGCCTCTCCAGATCAGGTATTTGGCTGCCAATTGGAGTCACTGTGCCAGCGAGAAGGGGACACAGTACCCAGCTTTGTGAGGCTCTGCGTTGCTGCTGTGGATAAAAGAGGTCGTCTTTCTAGCTCTTCCAGAATCTCCTCTTCAGCAGGCCAGGCCTACAGTTCCTACCTACCCACCCCTGTGTTCCTGATGCCGTTTTTCTTTCCCACATTACTCAGTGCCCCTCACTGCACACACTTTGGAACCGGAGTCCTTATCTGCCCTCTCCCTTCTCTGTTAGGTCTAGATGTGGATGGCATTTATCGGGTGAGCGGGAACTTAGCCGTGGTCCAAAAACTTCGCTTTCTGGTGGACAGAGGTGAGAAGGATTGTAGATAGTTGGTGATGATAAGAGTTTCGTGCCTCAGAACATGGGTGGCTCAAAGTGAGGTGGCCCAGAACTGCATGCTTTAACTCCTGATCTTTTTTAAAAACTAATTTGTTTTATTTTTTTACTTTGTTATTTATCTCCGAAGTCCACCGCTGGTCTTGAACCCACTATGTAGCCCAGACTAGTCAGCCTCAAAAATATATGGCAGTCCTCCTCCCTCAGCCTCCTGAGTGCTGGGATTTTAAGCATGAGCCACCATATCCAGTGTATGTGGTGCTAGGGAATTGAACCCAGTGTCTTGGCTTGCTAGGGAAACACTTGAATCTTTGAGCTACAACCCCAGCTCTTTATTTTTGAAACAAAGTCTTGTTCAGTAGACCCTGGTCCTGAATTCCTTATGTAACCCATGCTGGCCTCGAACTCTCACAGCGACCCTCCCGCCTCTACCTCCCAAGTGCTGGGATTACAGGCATGTATCACCATACCTGGTTTATGTGGTGCTGGAAATCCAACTCAGGGCTTTGTGCTTGCTAGGCAAGGGCTCTAATCACTGTGCTATTCCTCCAGTCCCCTGATCTTCTCTTATATCTGTTACAGCACGAGCAGTCACATCTGATGGAAGGTATATGTTTCCAGAACAGCCAGGACAAGGTACTTATGTGAAAGAACTCCTAAAATTTCCCCTTACTTTCCCTGTTTTCATAGATTTCAAATTGTCTGGGTCCTGGGAAGATTCCCCTATGAACCCTCATGACATGCCTGTGGTATGCTTTGGTTAGAATTTTTTAGAGCTCTTGACCTCTCAGTCTTCGGGTCTCTGGCTCTCTGTTATCCCTGAACCTATGGAACTATCTCTTTCCTTCTAGAAGGCCGTTTAGATTTGGACAGTGCTGAGTGGGATGACATTCATGTGGTCACTGGAGCCCTTAAGCTTTTTCTCCGAGAGCTGCCCCAGCCTCTGGTGCCTCCACCGCTGCTGCCCCATTTTCGTGCTGCCCTAGGTAAGGGTTGAGCAATACCTTTGATATTGGAAACATGTGATTGGAAAAGAATAGAGGTTCTGGGGGCTGGAAGAATGGCACAGTGGTTAAAGTGCTGGCCTGGCAAGCACAAGGCCCTAAGTTTAATTCCTTAGCACCACATAAGCCAGGTGTGGTAGCACATGCCTATAATCCTAGCACCTGGGAGGCTAAGGGCTGAGACAGGAGGATTGCCTTGAGTCCAAGGCCAGTCTGAGTTTACATAGTTAAAGACCAGCTTGCACTATGGAGCAAGATCCTTGTCTCAAAAAAAAAAAAATCCCCTTCCATTCTGACTAAAGATGGAAAATAACTTGTGTGTTAACGCCAGTGTTTGTTTTCTGTACTGAGAAACCAACTTAAGTCTTCACAATGAAAGACATTCTCAACTATTTTTTAAAAATTTTTTGATTTTCAGACAGGGTCTTGCTAAGTAACTAAGTTGCTCAGGCTGAGTTTGTACTTGTAATCTTCCTGTTTCAGCCTCCCAGATGCTAGGATTAAGGGTATGCCTCACCATGCCTGGATATTCTTGTGAATAAATTATTTTGAAGGCTGAATTGAAAGGAATTTTGAAGTTGTTTATTGAATTACATAAAAAAGAAAGCTGAGAGCTGGGGTGTATCTCATGGTTACAGCACTTGGGTTTGATGAAGTTGGCTGACCTCAAATTCATGCCAATCCTTTTTTTCTTTCTTTCTTTTTTGAGACAGGATCTCGCTCTTGGCCTGAATTCACTATGGAGCCCAGGCTGGCCTTGGACTCATGGCAAACCTCCTGCCTCAGCCTCCCGAGTGCTGGGATAACAGGCGTGCGCCACCACGCCAAGCTTATGTGGTGCTGGGGAATCGAACTCGGGTACTTAGCACTTGACTTAGTGCTTGCTCAAGCGCTTTAACCGCTGAGCCATTCCTCCAGCCCCTCATGGCAATCCTAAGTGCAGAGATTACAGGTGTGTGCCACCACACCTGACTCATGTGGAGCAGGGACATCAAACCTGGGGCCTTGTGCTTGTTAAGGAAGTTCTCTAACCACTAGGTTGTGCCCCCTGCCCCATCTTGGGCATCTTAATGACTTATGAGACCATGTTTCAAAATTAAAGATTTGGCTGGTCAGGGCATGGTGGTATATACCTGTAATCCCAGTACTCATGAAGCTGAGGCAGGAAGATTACTGTGTGTTCAAGGCCAGCCTGCAATACACAGTGAGTTCAGTTCAGGACAGCCTAGAATACAGTGAGGGATCCTGTCTCAAAAAAGGAAAAAAAAAAAAAAATTCCCAGAGGCTAAGAATGTAGCTCAGTATGAAGGATGTGCTAGATCAGTGATGTTTTCCATGGACATGGAAAAAAGTTTCATGAATTTGCTCAATCTGTCTCGGTATCTTCCCTAACCTCTCTCCCACACTCTGCCTCCCTGTCTGTCTATCTGTTTGTCTCTCTGTCTCTTTCTTTCTCTAGCACTCACCAAGCCAGAACAGTGCCTCTCTCAAGTACAGGAATTAATAGGGTCAATGCCAAAGCCCAACCAGGATACTCTGCGGTTCCTTCTGGACCATTTATGCAGGTGAGAAAGACAGTGCCTCTTTTTTTCATGCTGGGGGAGTGCATGGGGCATGCAGCAGGGACTCTGTTCAGGTTGGTTGGAAGTTAGAAAGCATCTATGGTTAGTGGGCAGGAGACTTTTGTCAAAGCCTTTGCATAGCTCTGTCTCTAATAGGAAAATAGAATCAAGACAAGACCAGGAATGGTATCAAAGAAATAAGAAAAATCCTACTTCTGTCTACTCTGTCTTCTCTTTGGCCTCCCACTGGGGCCGTGATGATGGCTTGTTAGGATAAGCTAGGCCTGTGCTCATCGTCTTTTGAATTCAAGAGAATGGCCATTTGAATTAAAGCCTCCCAGCTGTGAGCAGAAAAAAATTCTAGGAGCCATCCCTGAAACAGGGAATTTGGCAATTATTTATCTGCAGGTAGGAATCTATCTCCATTCCCCTTGAGATTCTGTGTTTCTGTCATTGATTCTGTTAGGCATGGAAGGATCCTAGAATGAGCTTTGAGTCCCTTGCGATGGATTTGAAGTGGTGAGCTACAACCCTATTTCCTTTCCCTTGGCCCTTGCCTCCAGGGTGATAGCACACTCAGATAAGAACCGCATGACGCCCCACAACCTGGGGATTGTGTTTGGACCAACCCTGTTTCGGCCAGACCAAGAGACATCTGACCCTGCGGCCCATGCACTCTACCCTGGGCAGCTGGTCCAGCTGATGCTCACTGACTTCGCCAGCCTCTTCCCCTGACTCAGGAAAAGAAGAAACATTTTTTTTTTTTTTTTGCCAGGCATTTGTCGGCTAGCTTCTGGGGAGAATGTGGCAGGGTGTTCAGTTGTGAGAACATTCCTATAAACCCTGTCCTCCAAAAATGATTCTGACCTGAGGGCTTGGAATTGGGTGAGGGAACTCTGAAGAGGAAAGTTCCCTTCTAAGAGGTAACACATCAAGCAGTAGTTCTTTATGTCGTTCCTTTATTGTCAGGAAACAATGTCATTATCAAATTTCTTCCCAAAACATACTCAGACTAAATATTGCCCAGTTCATATCTCCCATCCCTGGGGTATCTTCTGCTGAGGGCTGCAGCTCCTCTGACTCCTCTGGAGGGATGGAAACCCTTTAAGAAATGTCCTTTGGTGAATGGGATGACCCACCCTTTAGGCACTAGAATTGAGGAATTGTGTCTCCCCAGGTAGGGATCCCAGTAAGACACTCATGTTACCCACAGCCATGTTGGAAGGCCCAGAGGGAGATGGTGTATGATCAGAGGCATCCTGTTGATCGTGGGAAGGGGAAGGACTCAGCCCCTGGGCCTCATCCAGAATAGCCACAAAGTCCAGCTGAGTGTTGTCAAGATCAAGAGAGTCTAGGGGGTTACATACCTGCCCTTCTGGAGGAGGGTATAACGCAGGACCCCCTCCCAGTCTGCCCACCTCGGGATGGCCACAGCTGGGGTTGGTGCTTCCTGCTTTGAGAGACCCATAGCAAGTGGGCAATGGAGGCAAGAGCCGGGGTGGTGCCACTGTTCTATGGGGTGCCCTGTTTGCCCCCACTGCAAAATTGTCATGGCATGGTGAAGAGGTAGGGCAAGACCCTGACTTGTTATTGGGCAAGTTGGGTGCAAAACCAGGTCCATATGTGGTTATGGGGGCTTTGCCTGGGCTTTGACTAGCTTGGGAACTCCCCAGAAACTTGGGACTCTGATAGAGAGGTTCCTGGACTGGGGCCTCTCCCCTGTCCCCACCATCCCAGAGTAATTCCTGCTGAGACTGAACATAATTACACACAAGTTGAGCCTTGAATTGGCCTGTGGAGTGAGCAGGGGAGTCAAAATCCAGGCCAGAGCTGGGTTCTGAAGAATGATAATCAGGGCATGGCTGGGGATAGGGACCTGGCTGGGGATACTGGGGAGGAGGGGGCTGAGGGTAGTGGGAGAAAGGCTGTGGGCACGGGGGCCCCTCAGTGGGGTGGGCATTGAAACAGGATGCTAATCCTGTGGAATTGGACCCCACTGGGCACCCTTGTTCTGGCTTGACCTGCACTTGTCCATAATGTTCAAGTCGAGGGCACTGGCTGTAGGCTGCACCTGGAACTTTAGGTCCTGGGTACAGGTTGGAGTGGGAAGGGAATTCACTCCATGTTTCTGGGGTGGAGTCAGGATAGGAGAGCTGCTGGGGACAGGGACTAGGGCCATAGTTGGTGGGTGAATCAGGTCCAAGAGGCAGGGAACTTGGACCCCTAGGTCCATAAGGTTCAGCTGCTGATCCTTCATGTCCCCCATATCCCAGAGTATCAGCAGATGAAAAGTCCAGGTAGGGGTTTAGGACACTGCCCATCATGGAAGTCCCAACCTCTGGCTCCTCCCGTAGCGCCCTAGAATCCATGGCAACGTTCTCAGTGATGCTAGGGGGCTGTGGTGAATAGATAGAAATGGGGAGGTGGGGATCGAAGTTTCGTCCTCCCCCTGCCACAGAAGAGGGTGTGTGGACACAGCCCAGGCTCTTAAACCTCTGAACTCTGGCTGGAGTAGGGCGGTCAGCAGCCCGGGCTGGGTCACTTGCCCTCCGGGTGACCTCTGCATTGGGGTTGTATCCTGGATACTCAGCTCGGTTCCTCCAGGGAGGAGCAGGAAGACCCCCCATCCGATCCAAGCTGGGTGCTGCGGTGGGTGGGGTACTGCCTCCTCTGGCTGAAGCATATCTTGCCCGGAGCAGGTAGTGCTGGGCAGGTGTGAGGCCAGGCAGGGAGGATGCTCCATTTTCTGGTGGAGAGCCAGGGGGGAAAGGTGAGGCCAGGGAGGAACGACGACTGACAGTATAAGCTGAGCTGATGCTGGAGGAGCTGCTGCTGCGGTGGTGGTCGAGAGAGACTGGGGGGCCAAGGCGGCGGGACACAGGGGTGCCTACAAGGGACAAGAAGAAAAGGCAGAACAGTCAGGGGCCCCCTCTGATTTGCCTCCCACATGAGATAGCCTTGTCCTGGAGTGTCAAGACAAGGAGTCCCAGGCTGCTTAGCCCAACCACTTGGATCTATCTCCTCGTTCTGTGTCTGTTCTGCCTCTAGGTCACTGGGAATTCAGGACTGCTGTGAATTCTCATTCAGGCTATCCACTGAATGACTCTAGGGGGCAGCATTAACATCATAGACTGTGAATTTGAACATCAAACTGCCTTGAGGAAGGTAGAGCTTTTTTCTAATTATACAAAGGCACCATATGGCAGCCCTAAAAAGTGACTTCCTTCTCCCACTCTCAGGACAGGTCCAGATCAAAGCCCAGCAGTACTTTACACCCAGGTCTCACCAGAGTGGGTCAGGCTGGGCAGTTTGAGAGCCCGGGGTCCCAGTGGTCGGAGTTGATGCAGCTGATCCAGCCTGAGGTTCTCAAGGCGGCGAAGAGTGGACAGTCCACTGCCAGCAATGCAAGGCCCCTCATCCAAGCTGGATAGGTCCTCCGTGCTGCCCCCAGCATTGCCAGTCATTTCCACACCGCTGTCGGTGTTGGCTGCGCTGCCTGCTGGGGAGTGGTCACTGCTACAGGAAGACTGTGCTCCGGGGCTTGGTTGTGGCTTCTGTGGGAAAGAAGAGGGCTGAAGGCAGCACCCCTGCCCCTTTCTCATGGCCCCTTTAACTTGGTAGTGGCTGAAGCCTACACCCCAGTGACTGCTGGGGCTGAGGGGAGGTGTACAAGTGTAGAGACTAGGACAAACCAGAAAAGAGATGTTTTAGAAGAACCTGTGAACTGGAGAGTCTTGCTCTGTAGTGTAGGCTGATCAGTAACTCACTTAAGTAGCCCAGGCTGGCCTCAAATTCATGATACTCCTTCTGCCTCAGCCTTCCAAGTGCTGTGATTACAGGCATACACCACCACGGCAGGCTAGATAGCCTAAGCCTCAAACTCAAAACAGTCCTGCCTCAGTTTCCTGAGGGCTGGGATGACAGGTGTGAGCCACCATACCCAGCTTATGTGATTTGGGTAATCAAACTCAGGGCCTTGTACTTGCTAGGTAAGTGTTCTAGTGGCTGTACTATTCCTCCAGCCCAGGCTATCAAATTTATACTTACTCCTGTGACCTTGGCCATCTTCTCTAAGCCTGAGTTTCCTCATCTCAAAATAAAGAGATTAAGCTCCTTCTCACAAAATTCTCACGAGCATAAGGCATTCTGCACGTAAAAGGCTTAGAACAATATACTAAGTGCTAAACAGGAGTAAGTTTGTTGAACCAATTAAATAATTGACAACTCTAAAATCCCTAGATTTTGGTTTGGGCAAGGAAAGGAAAAACACTGGGACAGGAGACAGGCTGACTGGCCACAGAACAGTGACTTACATAAGAGAAGACAGTTAGGAAGGGGCTAGAAAGATCAGCAGGGCAGGCGGCAGGCTGGAAGAGGCTTAGAGGAAGGGCTGCCGGGCTGGCTCACCATGGCACCCTCCGGCACAGTCAGCCTGCTCTCTTCCCTAGTGGAGCCTCCTTCCCGCTCCCTCTTGGGCTCCACTGTAGAAAGGGTGGGTGCCCGGCGCAAGGGCCCATCTCCTCGATGTCGTTTGGTCACGTGGGCATCAGGACCGTGCACTGTCTTGACATGTTTTCGGAGCGAGCTGGGGTCTGTGTAGCGTTTGGTGCAGCCAGGGAGCTTACACACATATGGCTTCTGTGAAGTAAAGAGTAAAGACAGAGGCCAATGGATCAAAGTAGAATGCAGAAGGAATGGGGAAAGGTAGCAGCGAGGACTGTAGTGAGGAGTGACCACAGCATCCAGGACTCAAGGGGTGGGGCCCTGGGTAGGAGTAAAGTATGAGAGGTTAAGAGAGGATTAGAACAAATGGTGGCCCCAACCTAGGAGAAATGTGGAGATATGGGGCTTTGTAAATATCAGGATTGAAGGGTCAAGAGTGTCTTCCTGACGGGTCTATTTTAGGTTGGCTTCTTGGCTGGTTAGAGGTAGTAGAAGAGTGGCGAGTGGAAGTCCTTGGCTTCAGACAAGCCTTCTCTGGGTGAACTGCATGAGCAGGAGAAACTCACCTCTGTTGAGTGGGTGCTGGGTTAAGGGATTTCCTATGGGGGAATCTCCCCAGTAGATAGCTTCTCAAGTGGGGAGGGTCTCTTAGTTGGGGCATTCACCTCATTGGAATGGGTCCGATTCTGGTGCTTGGCACGATCACTGGCATTGCTGAAGGCTTTACTGCAGCCCTCGTGCTCACACATGTATGGCTTCTCACCCGTGTGTGACCGCAGGTGCGTCTTCAGGTTTTCAAGGCGTGAGTATGACTTCCGACATCCTTCAAACTAGAAGGGTCAGATGACAACTCTCAGACAGAGGACATGGAAGTTAAAGAGCCCTGAATCTCTTTTTCTTTTTTCTTTCTTTTCTTTTAGGACAGGGTCCTGGTCTTTTTTTTTTTTTATTGTTTTTTTTTTTTTTTGAGATAGGGTCCCAGACTGGTCTTGAACTCATTGGTGTACCCCAGGCTGGTCTTGGACTCAGCTTTCCAAGTGCTGGGATTACAGGCATGTGCCACCATGCCCAGCTTTATTTGGTGCTGGGGAATTGAACTCAGGGCCTTGTGCTTACAAGGCAAGTGCTTTAACTACTTTGCCATTCCTCCAGCCCAGGAGAAGCCCTGAATCTCAAAAGGGATGTACATCAGAGACTAAACTCAGGGCTGGGGGTGTGAGAGAGAGATTGAGAATATAACTCAACATGGAAATACACTAGGGCTTGGGAGAATATTCAAGATTTGGGGACAAGGGCAGGCAAGAGCCGGGGGAAGAGAAACAGTTTTAGGCACTTTGCTTTTGGAAGTGTGGTACAGAGTACCTCCTGGTCAGAGCAGGTCTACGGGATCTTAGACTACGCAGGAATGGGATAGAACGGGATGTCTGGAAAAGCCTACGCAAGTGTCATATGTTCTTGATGCTGGTCTTACACTGGGCCAATTCTAAGGCAAAGTAATGAGGGTCCACAATACTTTAAGGGCCCCAGAAATATGATTTAATTTCTTTTAAAATCATGTAAAAAAGGTGAGCTTTTAGGTCTAAGAAATTATCCTGACATATATATATATATATATATATATATATATATATATATATATATGTATATATATTCATCTTTATATGAACAGTCATAAATAAGAGGAGTATTTTGTCTGTTTGAGATAAGGTCTCTCCTGTTCTGTATTTCAATTGATGCTGAACTCACTATGTAGCCCAGGCTGGCCTCAAACTAACGGCAATCCTCCTGCTTCAGCTTCCCAAGTTCTGGGATTACAGGCCTTTGCCATATGCCTAACTCATCTTTTATTTTTTCCCTCCTGGGCTGTTCCCCCGTTTTTAGCACAGTTACCACATGAAGGACTACCCTGTTTCCTTAGATGGGGTTGCTATCGGCTTACCATTGGATTGCATGAGTTGGGTGACCAGTAGCTAATCTTTGTATGGTGCTGGGGATTTGAAACTTGGGCCTTTTGTATGGTAGGCAATCACTTTAACCATTGAGCAAACTACACTTCCAGCTTCAAGAGGTAATATTTGTGGTATTGAGGATTGAATGGTACCAGGACCTTCATTCTTAGCTACATCCCTAGCTATCTATCTACTTACCTTTTTTTTTTTTTTTCCTTTGTGGCACTGGAGAGCTAATCAAGGCCTTCACACTAAGCTATATCCCCAGCCCATTTTTGATTTTTTTATTTTTGATTTTAAAACAGAATTTCACTAAGTTGGCACGTTGGCCAGGTTGGGCTCAAACTTGCAATCTTCCTGCCTGAGCCTCCTAGAGTGCTGGAGTTATAGGCCTGTGCCATGGGCCCATTTCTCAGCTTTTTTTTTTTTTTTTTTTTTTGAGGCAGGGTCTTACTTTATAGCCCAAGCTAGTCCTGAACTCACTATGAATCTCAGGCTGGCCTTCAGCTTTCCTTTTCTTTAGTTTTATATTTTAATTAAGTATTTTAAAATTTTAATTAATTAATATATTTTTGAGACAGGATCTTGCTTTACAGTCCAGGCTGGTCCTGAACTCACTGTGTAGCTAGCCCACACTGCCCTCAAACTCATGGCAGTCTTCCTGCCTCTGCCTCCCCAGTGCTGGGATTATAAGTATTTTCCACTATGTCAAGTTTATGTGGTGCTGGGGAATCCTGCTCAGAGCCTTGTGCTTGGTAGGCAAGCCATTTAACCGCTGAGCTATTCCTCCAGCCCATTTAGTTTTATTTTTAGGCAGGGTCTCACTAAGTTGCTAAATTATCCAGGCTGGGTTTGAACTTGTGATCTTTCTGCCTCAGCCTCGTAGAGTGCCACTATATACAGTAGTGGCAGGGGCAGCTTCTTCTTGACAGTTTGCTGTCTAGCCCAAGGTGACCTCTAACACACAATCCTCTTGCCTTAGTCTCCCAAGTGCTAGGATTACACACATGTGCCACCATGCCTCTATTAAGATTTTTAAAAACTTGTTTATGGAGAAAGGGACTTGTAAATACAAAAGTGTGCCTTGGACTCTACTTTGACGGGAGGCCAGGTCAAGGAGACTCCCTGGGCTTGGGAATGGGTACCTCACCGTGCACTTGTGTGGCTTCTCGCCTGTGTGCCTGCGCATGTGCACCACCAGCATGTACTGGGCTTTGAAGGGTCTCAGCTCCCTGGAGCAGCCCCCCCAATGGCACACGAACTCCTTCCGCTCTCCGTGGATGTGCTCGCTGTTGATGTGCTGAAGGAGAAGAGCAAGAGGCTTTCCAAAATGCCCTCATGCCTCTAAAACCCAGAAAAGCACCTCCCAGAACCCCTTATTTCTCCTCTCATGGGGGGAAAAAAACCAAATCATATCCCATAGTTAGGTCTTCAACCCTGAAATAAAGCTATAGCTTTCTGAGCTTTTGGCCTGAACATCTGACATCAGCGTTCTCCAACTCCAGTCAGCTAGGCTGCACACTGTCCAATCAGGGCTCCTACAGGTCACAGCCAGCCTTTCCTGTTACCCCCCTGGGGCTCACGTGCACCAGCTGCTCTTGGGAGTCAAATTCCTGGCTGCAGCCATCCCAGCGGCAGTCAGTCTCATACACAGATTCGGGCTCAGGCTTCTCTTCTCTCTCCAGGTCCTCTCTCCCATCCAGCATCCCCAACAGAGGATCCTAGAGTAAGAGAGGCATCTTGGGTCACTTGGATGACAGCTCTTATTCTGCCTTTCCCCCAGATATGAGGCCCCATTACCTGTGTGCCTGTGGAGTTGGGGCTAGACATATCACCTTCCAAGGGCTCCTCCCGGCACTTGCCAACCAACAGGTCCAATTCTGACTTCAGCTTCCCAGGAGAAGAGGTGAAAGTGATGAGGGGAGAAGTAGACAGAAGGAAGAGGATCAGCCAGGCCCTTCTGCCCCAGGTGTCCCACTCAGGCAGTGGAACCCCTGAGTGTGAAAAGGACTTCCTCCTGAGATTGCAGTGGTGAATGGACTGGGCAAAAGTGGGGTCTCATCTGGTAGGGTCTGAGTCAATCCCAAGGAGTGCAACCCCAGCACCCATGCATTTACTTTCATGGTACTGAAAAATTATATATTCCTGGCCCTTTCTCCTGAAAAGACCACCACCCACCTGTGCTGAGCTGGAAAAAAAAAAAACAAACCAATAACCAAACAGAAGCTCTCACCTGGCAAGCTGAGAGGGATCCCCGAGACTGAGAATGCGGTATCATCCCACCCTGAGTGGAGTCATGAGGACCACAGGGCTGCACCCCAAAGGAAGATGAGGTCCCTTTTTGGTGATTCATCTGGGGCGGGAATCCCAGAGATGGGCTGAGGAAAAGAGGCAAGAATTATTGAAGACTATCGCAAAGTCTCAGAAATCTGTGGACTACCTGGAGAACTTCTGGAAGCCTTGGATAAGGTTTGCTATGGTCGTCCCAGGGAAGTTCTGAGAAAGATTTTATTTTATTTTGTTTTGCTTTATTTTATTTTATTTTTGAGACTGGGTCTCACTTTGTAGTCCCGGGTGGTCCTCAAGCTGGCCTTGAACACACAGCAGTCCTCCTGCCTCCGCCTCCTGAGTGCTGGGATTACAGGTATGCACCACCACACCTGGCTTACATGGTGCTGGGGAATTGAACTCAGGGTCTTGTGCTTGTTAAGCAAGTATTCTAACTACTGTGCTATTCTTGCAGCCTAGGGATTTTAATGCCTTTGAAGCCACTAGGATTCAAACTGGGTTTGGAAGGCTTGAGGCTTTTAAAGGATTTGAGTAGGGGCTTTAAGGGCTGCTAAGCCTGGGGCTGTCTGCACCTCATGGTGCTGATGGAGAGATGGCCATAGGAGCCTCCGGGAGATGTGCAGCGTGAGTTAATGAAGGCCACGAGGGAGCTGGGTGAGGTGCGGATAACTGTCTGCAGGTCCAGGCTGGCATCTGACAAAGGTGAGATGGAAAGTGCCCGCTTCTTGGTCAACTTGACTGAGCTTCGGGGAGGAGGAAAGAGTGGCCCTGTGGTGAGAAACAAGAGATATATCTGAGAAAGGAGCATGTCCCTATGTTCCCAATTGTGGCTCCTCCTGACTCTTAACAACCTTTTTTCTTTTTCTTTTTTTTTTTTTTAATACAGTCTCACTCTGTAGTTCAGGTTGGTCTTGAACTCACTATGTGGCCCAAGCTAGCCCCAAACTCACAGCAATCCTTAGGAGACTTGGAAGGACAGGCATGCATCACCACATCCAACTAATTTTTATGTGGTCCTGGGGAATTGAACCTAGGGCCTTGTACATGCTAATCGAGCACTTTAAACACAGAGCTGCACCCCTACATACTCTACCTGTGTCTTTTTATTTATTTATTTTTTTGATACAGAGTCTTGCTGTATAGTCTGGGCTGGAACTGAATTCACTGTGTAGCCCAGGCTAGCCATAAATACATGACAGTCCTCTTTCCTTACCCTCCCAAATGCTGGGATTATAGTCACATGCCACCACACTTGGCTTATGTGGTGCTGGGGAATCAAACCTAGGGCCTCCAATCACTGTGCTATTCCTATAGCCCTACCTGAGGGTTGTTGATTATTCTCTGACCTGTTACATCTCTGAGCATTTCTTCCTCCAAATTAGATCCCTGTCCTCCCACTTCCTCCTCTATAACACATCCCAGAGGAGCAGAGAGGAAAGAGATGTTGTCTGAGGCCTCACCCTCGGTGTAGCTGTTGGCCTCTCTGGCTGGGCCATAACCGTGGGGGCCCAACATGAGGTTGGCTTGGTGGCAAAAGGGCAGACCAGACAGTCCTGGAAAAGAGAGACAACTGGGGTGAGGAATGGGAAGGAGGGCACCCACGCCTCACACCAGACAAGACCCAATCCCAGATTCTAAGCCTACATGCCTCAAGTCCTCCTGTAGATATGGAAACTGGCACGAGGTATGAGTGTATCTGGGTCACAGACCTGCCAGATTCTCAGGGCCTAAGGACTGGTACATGTACTGACCTTCTGTTCCCATGCTGGCAGTTCCTTGGCCAGGAAGGGGTCGGAGACAGCATGGCTCTACATAGCTACTGACTGGTGGTGGGGTCATTGAGTTGAACATGGTGACTTGGAGAAGGATGTGGGGATACTGCAGAAGGGGAAGGAAAATCTGCACATTATAAAGATGGAAGTAGAAAAGATCAGATGATCATATTAGGCAAAGAACCCTGGCCAACATGCTTACTCTTTAAGACATCAGCCATGGAAATCAAGTTGAATCTCACACCCATAACCCTAGTACTTGGGAGGCTAAAGCAGGAAGATTGTGGTGTGAGTTCAGGACCAGCCTGGACTACACATTGAGACTCTCAAAAAAGAAAGATGAAAAAAATCTTGTAGTCCTGATTTTTGTATTGGGGATCAAGTAGCTCACACTGAGCTACGTTCACAGCCCAGGTTTTAGTTTTTGGTTTTGAGATAGGCTTCACTAAGATGCCTAGGCTGGGCTTGAACTTGTGATTTTACCTCAGTATCTCATACTTCTGGGATTGCAGACCCAGCTGAGGATTTTTTTTTCCTCTCCTTTTTTTAGTACCAGGGATTACAACCAGGGCCTCTGCACCGAATTACATCCCAGCCCCCCACCCCTCACCTGTCTTTCTTTTCTTTTTTCTTTTTGAGACAGGGCCTCATTCTGTATCCAGACTGGTCCTGAATTCGCTATGAAGGCAGGAGGGCCTCAAACATGCCACAGTGCTTCTGCCTGCCTCGGCCTCTGGAGTGCTGGGATTATAGTCGAGCGCCATCATCCCCAGTTTATGCGGGGCTGGGGAATGAACTCATGGGGCCTTGTGCTTGCTAGGCACGCACTTCTACTGCTGAGCTATTCCTCCAGTCCAGCTCTCCACCTCTTGCTCTGACCTTGGGCCGGCTTTGAGTAGTGTGACAGGTGAACACTGGAGGGTCTGACTTGCACGACTGGACTGCTCCTATCCCATTTGTCACTTGGCTCTGCCAGGGACAGCCATCGTCAATCTTTTCAGTGTTCAGTAGAGGGAGCCCTTGCCACAGTCCAGACAGGCCGGTGGTGGCCGGAGGGAACTAAACGATCTGCTCTTCCTCTTAGACAAAATTGTGTGTAGGAAGGAATAACATTTCTGAGGGGAGCCTGTGGGTCTGCTGTGTAGAGAGGTTGAACGCTGGTGTCATTCTGAGGTGTTTAGATCTTGGCCTACCTAGTTCTTTTGGTCTCTGCATTGGGGAAACAGGAAAAGGACGGCTAGGAAAGGATTCAGGAGAATGAAAAAAAAGTCATCATGGATTAGAAAGGGGTAGTGAGGAAAGGGTGCTGCGGTCCACTTCACTCTTCAAACTCCGGTTTATAATCCATCTCGGATTTTCCGAACTCCCGGGAGCGAGGGTGGGGTGGGGCGGGGTGGGGCAGGGAACAACCGGGAGCGGGCCGGCCTGCCGGCGCGGTGGGTGATCCCGGGATGCTGGGATTTAGGGTGAGGGCGGGGTAAAATGGGGAGCGGTGTCTGTACCCTGAGACCAAGCCCGAGCCCCGAAGCCTGGGCTGTGCCCTTCCTAACTCCTCCTATTCCAGCCGAGATCTGGATACTGCATCCAAGACCTCCCAACTCGACCTTGGCATTAACGTTGGGGGCGGGGGGCACAGCTGGCTGGCAGCTGGCGGGGGGGGGGGGGGAGACGGCACTTCTCCCGCCTCCTTCCCTTAATGACTCACCCAGAGGAAGGAGGACACTCGCAAAGGACCCCCAAACAACCAGAGACTCCCTCAAACGTGCCCACTGTTTTCGTCTTGCCTCACTGCAAAGTCGCCGAAGTGACTGAAATGGGGTGACAGCCCCTTCGCCCACGCGCGCCACAGCCCACACACGTCTCCCCTTCACACTGGTAAAAAGAACATGCCGCTGACTTTTCCAGGCTCAGAGAAGTTTTTCTGGGATGTGGATGAGAAAGGGTGCCGGATGGGGCAGAAAGCCCATGGTCTCCAGTCATCGGCGGGCGACCCCTATTTTTTAGAGTCTTCCGGTACCCCTGCTCCCCAGCTCCCAGGAGTCGGCCCCGCCCCCTTCTCCCGGTCCCGCCTTCCCCGCCCCCGAGCCTCGGCCCACCCAAGTCGCCGCCGCAGGCTCTGGCTGCAGACAGCTCCGCTTCCCCCGCCCGCCTCAGGAGCCCAGTCGAGCGAGCCGTAGTGGGGAGGTGGGGGTGAGGGGCGGGGCACATTCTTCCCTCCTCTTCCCAACGCTTCCAGAAAGTAGGCAGTGGTGCCCTGGGGGGCACCGTTGCAGAGTGGGGGTTCCCGAGGTGGGACGGGAAAGAAAGAATTCAGTAGCCATAGGAAGAAAATCACTGAGTAAATAAAGTGCGTACGAGTAGGAGGAAGATACCGTAGGTTACCGGGTATCCCACCCGGCTTCCTAAGGGTTAATCCCTCCAGACCCCCGGGAACCCCCTGGTGACGTCAAGGGCGGGGTCTGAGTCGCCGCGCGGGGATGCCGCGGAGATAATGGGGGGTCTATCGACCCCGCCTCTTAGGGAAAGCCATCATATTCCTCCCCGTATACCTCCCCAACCTCCCAACCTTCTCTACAGGAAGACCTATCTCATAAAGACCCCAATTCTCCAGTTCCCTAAAAGCTTCGCTCTCCACGGGGTCCCCTTTCCCTAATCCTGTCCCCAAAGCTAGCTGTCCAGGGCTGATTGTTTCGGGGTCATGGGGCCTGAAAGAGGTTTCAGAGCGGGGAGTAAAGGCAGGCAGGGTGGTCTGAGCTAGAGGAGGGGCCTCAGCCCCCAGCTCCGGCTTGGGCGGAGGGCCACTGGGGATCACAGGCTGGCAGCGGCCAGTGGTCCCGCCCAGCCCCGGCAGGGGTCTCCCTAAGGCTGGTTCCAGCTGCCCGGTGGTCCTGAGGTCAGAGGGTCAAGAAGAGGTCTTCCCAGCTCCTCTTTAAAGCCCTGTCCACAACTCTCGCAACTCGCGAGTCTAGAATTCCACGGAGGTTTTTCTAAGGCCTAAACTACACCTTGGACAACGCTTCAGCCCTCTCTCCAGTCCCAGATGCGCTGCTGTCCCCCAAAACCCAAGCATCCGCAGGCACTTTTGTCACAAAACAGGTAGGCATAGAAGCCCAGGAAGCTCGCAGTTGGCTTTGTTGCCTCTCACAAACACCTAGTCCCATCCCACCTGGAGTTTCCCCCTTTGCGTGGGTCCCCTCCTCTCGAAAACACTGACGTCGTCCTGCCCCGCGCTCAGAGACGCACCTGGAATTCCCTCTCTACCACGAAGCCCTCCAGATGGCCATCCCAATAGTCTCTTCATCCCAATCTCAGGAAAGGGAGATGTCCTAATAGGTGGGAGAGACGGAAACAAAGAGACCCAGGGCCGCCTAAGACAGACACACAGACTGTCGGAAGAACAAGAGGAGACAGCGAGAAGAGGAGGCACAAATGAAATTCTCCAAACTTTTTCATCTCACGCCCGGTCTCTTCCACCCTACGTTGTCTCGGAGCCCCGGGTCTCCCTCCAGGCGAGGAAGAGTCCCTGGGCAGCAGAGCATCCCCTCGGACCCCCTCCTCCACCGCTCCCAGGTGGTCCCCCGCCGGCCCCCCTCCTTACCTCTGTCTGGGCGCAGGCCTCGGGATGCGTGGTCCAGGGCTAGAGTCCGGGCTGGGGGGTGTGCGGTGGGGAGGGGGGGGGGCGGACAGAGCCACGGCAGCGCAGCCTCAGTGCCACCCCCGCCCCCCCAACCTGGCCCCCGGTCCTCCCGCCTGCCCAGCCAGCCGGGCCGCAAGCCGGGACCACCCGCGAGAAGCGCAAACTTTTTTTTTTTTTTTTTGCTTTGCAAAAACTTTTGCTCGCTCCAGCCTCTGGCGGGCTGACGCTCTTCCCGCACGCCCCTCACCTCCCTCCTATTTCTGTCCCTCTTGCCGTTCTGGAAGATGAGGTGGGGTGGCTGAAAGCGAGAGGGGGGTGCTGGGCTTATTGCACCCCCAGGACCCCCAGGATCCACCCCCTCCCTTGAGGGACCCTATACTGCTTCACTACCCCCCCAACACGCTGCTGTTGGTGGACAGTAAATCCTGGCATGGAATTTCCTGGATCGGCCGTTCACGAAAAGGCCCTGAACCAGAGCCAGAAAAACATTGAGAAAAATGCTGTGGGGCCGGGAATGGAAGAAGTTCATACGAGAAAGATAACGTTAAAGGTAGGGGTGTCGGCTTTGACTGGTATTAACTGAGCGCTGTATCACCGTGGTTTATTGGTCAGCCTCACCATATGCGTGAAACTTGGAGGGGTTGGGACCGAGTTGGGGTTTGGGCAAACAGTTCAAGCTTGACTGCTGTGGCAGAAGATTAAGGGAGCAGAAAAGAGATAAACAGTGGACAAAATTCCGAGTGCAGGACGTGTGTTCACAAGGTCACCAAGCCGCCGTGGGTCTGCAGCACCTTTGCGGAGAATCCTGATTCTTTGGGGAGACTGAGGCCAGTTCCACACCGCTCTTCTCTTTGGAGTGCCATCTTTTTGCTCTCTAAGGCTCTCTGCTCCCTCTGCTGGCCGTTCTGCCACATGACACTTCCTTGGAGTCCGACTGGACGCTGAGATCGGGAGCTGAGGAGGGAACCTTGACAGGTTCGCCCAAGAAAGGTCACTTAGGATCCCAGAGAAGGGGGACTTGTTAGCCCGAAGAAACAGAAAGACACAGTGACACCGGAAGAGACTGCTAGTGCTATCAGGTGGTGCCTGGTGAGTGGAATGGAGGAGAGGGGCTCCTTTCTCTTTGGATTTGCTACAGTGACTGGATTCCGGAAAGGGGGCAGTTATTTCAGTCTCTGACTTTTATGAGAAAAAGCAGAAAGAATGGTTGGAGAAAGGAGTCCCTTTGCCTTTCTGCGTCACACTTCAGACAGACGCCTCACATCCTAGTTCTGTTTCCAAGAATGGTCTCCTTCTGCCTAGAAGGGCAGCGGGCTAACTGTTCAATCTGAGGGTCCAGGGGAAAAAGATGAAGGGAGGGGCCAGTCTGGGACCCTTCTTATAGAAATAGTGACTGTGGGGATGAGGACAGAGAAAGAACCCTATGTGGAAAACACAAAACTGGGCTGGAGATACAGTACAGTGTGAAGGCTCTAGATTCCATCCCTAGTATGCATGCATAAAATAAATAAATGTAAAAATTTACAAAAGAATCTCCGGACGTGACTGACCCAGCTCAGTCAAGCTCAATCAATGGTCAGTGAAAAAGGCCTGACCGCTGTGCTCTTCTCTCGGCCACCTGGCCCTACTTCCAGAGGAGCTCTTTTAGAACGCAGTACAGATCAGCCATTCCTGAGCTTTTTGGTCCTATGCCCCTCAAATATTCTTAAAAATTGTTATTTTTTGAGGCAGGGTCTCGTTCTATAGTTCAGGATGGTCCTGAACTCACTATGTACCCCAGGCTGCCCTTGAACTCACAACAATCCTCCTGTCTCAGCCTCTTGAGTGCTGCAATTACAGAAGTGTGCCACCGTGTCCAGCTTAGGGAACAGGTGCTGTAACCACTGTGGTGTTCCTCAGCCCTACTGAGCTATTTTTTTGGCATGTGATTTATTTATTTTAATTTTATTTATTTAAAAAATTTTAAATTTATTTAGATATCACAACCGTTTTCCCTTCCCATTGTCTGTCTCTCACACACACATACACATGCATACACACACATACACACACATACACCCACACCCACACATCTGCTTTCCTTTTCCCTCTCTCAAAAGTATGACTTCTTGCTTTCTTCCATATCTCTTATATTTTTTATGGTTTGGTTTTCTCATATTAGAGAAACCATATGATATTTAGCTTTCTGGGTCTGATTCATTTTGCTGAGCATAATGGTCTCAAGGTTTTCCTGCAAATGACTCAATGACTCAAATTTGTCTTTTCTTTTTGACAAGGTATTGCCCTATAGCCAGGCTAGTCCTGAACTCACTATGTAATCCAAACTAGCCTTGGATTTGGCAATCTTCTTGCCTCAGCCTTCCAAGTGCTGGGATTACAGGCATGCACCACCACACCAGGCTTTATGTGGTGCTGGGGAATTGGGCACTTGTACTTGCTAGGAAAGCGCTTTATCCCCTGTGCCATTCCTCCAACCCACAAATTTGTCATTTAAAATAAAGGGGTTTTTTTTGTTTTGTTTTGTTTTTCCGAGATAGGGTCTCACTCTGTAGTTCAGGCTGGTCCTGAACTCACTTTGTAGTCCAGGCTGACCATGGACTCAGGACAATCAGCCTGCCATGGACTCCTGAGTGCTGAGATTACAGGTGTGCACCACCACACCCAGCTTTAGTGGTGCTGGGGAATCAAACTCAGGGCCCTGAGCTTGCAAGGTCAGCACTTTAACCGCTGTGCCATTCCTCCAGTCCCAGTCCAAATTTGTCATTCTTAATGGAAGAGTAATATTTCATTGTGTATATATGCCATATTTTCTTCATCCACTTATCTGTACTTGGGCATATTGGCTTCTTCCAAGATTTGGATATTATAAATTGTGCTGCTATAAATTTGAGTACACATGTATCACTATTATATGGGATAACTTTAGCTCTTTTGGGAAGATACCCAGAAGAGATAGCTGGATCAAATGGAATATCGATTTTCTCACATTTATTTTTGAGACAGGTTCTTGCTCTGTAGTCTAGGCTGTTTCTGAACTCAATACGTAGCCCAGGCTGGCTGAACCCACAGCAATCCTCCTACCTCAGCCTCCAGAGTGCTGGGATTACAGGTCTGCACCACCATGCCCAGTGTATGTGATGGAGAATCATATTCAGGGCCTTGAGCTCGCTAGGCAAGCACTCTAACTGCTCAGCTATGCCCCCTCTGTCTGCATGTGATTTATATTCATCAATTCATTACATTAGGAATTAAGGCTGAAAAAATTATAACACAAGAAAATACAAATTCACATTCTTTTAACAATGATGTCAGAAAGATGATGTAATCAAACGCTACGCTCTGGACAATTTTGCCATACAGCTTTGAGATAATGAGGATTAGAAGGCAAATAATATCTTAGTAATATTAGCAAAATACATTTGATCTTATGGAATCCCCTGGAAGGACTTCAGAGACCTCCCCAAAGTCCCCAGAACACATTTAGAGAGCCATTGTTTTGGATCATCCCTTAAATCCTTCTTCATGACTCACGTTTCTTGATTTTCTTTTCTTTTCTTTTCTTTCTGTTAGAAAACTATAAATGTTTGTCTCCCCATGGAGCCTGTCCCAAAAACTAGAGAATGTCTTAGTTCTCAGCACCTGTTTTCCTTTGGACCCAGGGCCTCCCTTGTGCTAGCTGCCACCAAATGTACATCCCCAGCCCTGAATTTTCCCCGGGACCTTCCCAAGCACCTCGGCCACCTCCCTTTTGATCCTTCTTTAAATTAAAGCCTGAAACCTAGGGCTTTGAGTATAGTAGAGCAGCCTGTGATCCCAGAACTTGAGAGAAGGAGGAGGAGGAGGAGGAGGAGGAGGAGGAGGAGGAGGAGGAGGAGAAGAAGAAGAAGAAGAAGAAGGAGAAGAAGAAGCACTCAACAGTTCCTAGCCTTGGGCAGCCTGCTTGTCCCGTCCTAAACCTGCTAGGCCTTCAGCTTTCTGCTTCCCTTACCTGAGGACTTTCTTTTTTGGGAAGAGACTAATTTTTCTCTGATTTCTCCTTCCCTCCAGAGCTCTCCCACTAACTTCATCTTCTCACAGCGGTTAGGGTAGGAAATCGTGCTGTCTGGGAAGTCTCCTGAAGACCAAACACTTTACCCATCTCTCCACTTATCAGCTAGCCTGAAGTAGACCAGAATCTGGGACAAGAAAGTGCTGGCTTGGATCCATTCCATGAGGTCAACCCAGTCACGCTGCCAGGTGGTCTGTTGGATGGGGATATAGATCAGGAAACCTGGTTCCCCCCAGACACAGATGCGCTTTTTCTGGAAAACCCAACTTGATCTCTTTGTTCCAAAAACCAACTCCTCTTGCTAGCTACACCCACAAGCCTCCACCACCATATCTGGCACATCTGTCTTGACCACATTGCCATTATGGTCAAGGTAGAGAAGAGAGAGAGGTCTTCGGGTAGTAGGTACACAGCAGGAGGCACCCGCAGGCCAAGGGTTATTGGCTTTTAGAAGGCTAAAGACGGCAGAATGGAAGGAAGCAGCAATGCCTGGGCTGCCAGCCAGGTGAGGGGGGCACTGCCCACTGCAGTAATTCAACTGGTATCCCTCAGGCTGCAGGATCCAGTCCCGCCATCCCAGTTCCTGAAAGTTTACATAATAGTCTCGCCTACAACATAAGGGAGTGTCAGGCTCACAGGTGGGTGTCCTCCTCCTGGCCCTGCCTGCTTCAGGCTCATTGGCTTGGATCTTCAGCTCCAGGAAGGGCCTCTGTTGTCCTGCCATGTCCAGAACCTGCCTTGGTCGTCCCCCAGCCGCAGTGCTGTTGCTCTCTAAGTTTCTGCAGTGTAAATGCAGTTTCAGAACACTGGAGTCCTCACTCCTCAAACCACTAGAGGGCAGAGTCAGGGCATGCCAGCCTGGAGTCGTCACTTGGTGCTGAACCAGTAGTGCCCGGGGCCCTGGACGACTCTTCTTTGGGCTCCATCGGAAGATCTTCAGATTCAGAGTGCCAGGCAGTGGGGGAAGCACGTGCAGCCAGAGGCGGGCATGGTATGTGTGGTGAGACCGGAGAGTGGACAGGTGGAAAGTGAGCGTGGAGCTGCAGGTTGACTCGGAGGAGTCTGCCCAAAAGACAGGAAAGGAAGGGGAGATGTCACTGGAGAGGAAACTTCCCTTTCTGACTCCCCAAACCTGCCACTGCTGTCCCTCACACCCACCACGAGAGTGAGCACTGCCTTGTGTCCTGGTAACCATTCCCTGCCCAGCTCTTCCTCTGCCACACCCCACTCCTCGGCTCCTCTGCCTGCTCCCTTGTCCTTCCACATCTCCATGCTTCCTGCTGTCTTTCTCTTCACCTACCTGTGATGGTAGCAAAGCTGATGACATCCTGCCCCTTCTTCGAAGCCACACTCCCAGGCTGTAGTCTCTGGAGGGCTCTGGTCAGGGCTGCCTGCGGTGGAGGATGAGTTATTCTGGGACGACTGGTTAGGTGCAGCCCTTTCAGGATTTGGTGCTTGGCTAGCTCCAGGACCAGAGCTCGCTCTGCATGGGGTGCCAGTGTTGGGCCCCCACAGGATGGGCATGCAGACCCTGTGCCCTGTACCCACACCAATGTCCACAGCAGCACCAGCCAGAGCTGGACGTCAGGGAGCCCCATGCTCCCAGTGGATGACCCCGAGTCGGGAGCTGCAGGTGGCAGTTCCTCTTCTACTGAGTTTGATTGCGTGAGAGCCAATGAGGGTACAGCAGCAGCAAATGCCAGCGCCACAGCTACCCTTGACCAAGGGTAGGGCCACTTGTCTTCTATGGCCTGGGACTCAGAAAGGCTGAAAGTGGATTGTCCGATGGGTAGCTATGTTTGACCCTCAGAGTTCATGACTGGCTACTGACCCAGGGCCTCTTTAGAGCCAGCTGCCTGGGGCTCCCTCACCTAGTAATGAGCCAGCAGACCTGGCCTGTAAGCCTTAGGATTGGCCAGCTGTGCTGCCCATCAGGCCCCTGAAGGGGTAGAGGTCGCCCCCTGCAGCTCGGGTTTCACCATCTGGCCCTGAAGGCTTGAGGTAGGGGTATGGGGGGAGCAATGTGGACATGCATGATGCAAGAAAGAGGATGATTTCACATGCTCGGTTCCCAAGGCCTGGGAGTCGGAGGAGGGGCTCCATGTGAGTCAGTTGGGGAAGGGCAGTTTCCCCCATATGTCCAGTCTTGGTAGCTTGTCCCGCTACCACCGCTGCAGCAGTTTCCACGAGATGCTGTAGGTTCCAGTAGTCATTTCTCTGGGGCCTCTGGGACAGAAGGAGAATTCTGGTCTCTCTTTCTAATGCTGGAGCTGGGACTGTGTGAGGGGTTGGGGGGGTGTGGTGGTAAGAGAGTGGAGTCCTCTTGCTCAGGCCAAGGTGGCAGTGCCACGAGACACAGAAGTCACCCCGTGACCCTGCCTGTGCTGGCTGCCCAGAGTCCAGTTGGACTGGGGCAAAAAATGGAAGAGGGCCAGAGAAAAGGGTTGGGGACGTGCTACTGTGATGTCTGGGGAAACCCAGGGCGGTGGGGGTGGTAGTGATGCAATCTTACAGCAGGGCAGAGTCCAGCCATCAAGGCTGGCAGGAAGGGCACACAGGTTGGAAGGGTCTATACCCAGATGCTGCTTCTCTTTCAAAGCATTTAAGATTTGCCTAAATTTGAGGCATCCTGAACTGGTACTACTCAGCTAGTCAGCCTGTTTAATGAAATTAGGAAGTGGGAGTATTAAAGGAATTTAGGAACGAAGAAAAAGACAGCAACCTTATCTTCCTTACCCCTCTATCTATCTATCTATCTATCTATCTATCTATCTATCTATCTATCTTTTGAGACAGGATCTGCCTCTGTAGTCCAGGCTGGTCCTGAACTTACTATGTAGTCTAGGCTGGTCTCAAACTCACAGCAATCCTCCTGCCTCACCTCCTGAGTGCTAGGATCACAGGCATGCACCATCATGCCTGGCTTATACATGCCTGGGAAATTGATCAGAGCCTCGCACTTGTTAAGCAAGGGCTGAACTATGCTGCTCCTCCTTCTTATCACTCCTTCTTGTGAACCAAACGCCTGGGCTCAATTGATCATCTGCCTTGGCCTTCCAAGTAGCTGGAACACCAGACATGTGCCACGGCACCTGGCCCTCACTGACTTTAAATTGAATAAAATGACCTCAAGAGAATGGATCTCAGGCTAGCTTTTTTTCCTTATGCCCTAGTTTCTTCAAGAAGTTGGGGAGAGGGGTTAGGAGTGTAGCTCAGTGGTTGAAGCACTTGCTTAGCACGTACAAGGCCCCGAGTTTGACTCCCCAGCAGCACAAAAGCCATGTGTGGTAGTGCACGCCTATAATTCCAGTGCTCAGGAAGCTGAGGCAAGAGGATTGCTGTGTGTTCCAGGCTGGCCTGGACTACACAGTGAATTCAGGCCAGCCTAGACTACAGAGTGAGACTCGAAAGAAAGAAAGAAAGAAAGAAAGATAGAAAGGGAAGGAAGCTGGGAGAGGTGCCAAGGAGAAAGCTATGGGAAAGGGAGTGTGACCTGGAATCATGTTCCTGCCCCACCTATTCATGCCTTCCTGTTTAGCTGGTGGACTGTAGACCCTGAGCCAAGAAAGGTGGGTCATACTTTGAGGACTGGGCTTCACTACCACCAGTGTCCACCAGGTGGCACACCTGTGCCACTGGCCAGCAGGTGGCTTACAGCTGACCAGGGAAGAGGCTGCTTGGGAGTGGACAGATGAGAAATGCGCCTCACCCTCTCACTCTGGGGACCCTGCTTCTCCCACAGGAGTGAGAGGGGAACCGATTCCTCTGCTGCTTCCCCTCAACCCTGCCAGACAGAGGAAGCTGATCTCAGGATCACATCACTGCTGTCTTTTAGACCTCAACACACTGACATGTGGCAGTGGAGATCTGTGACGGGTGCCGGGTTCTTTCTAGAAACTCAGCACAATGAAATGGAGAGGGAGAAGGGACAATGAGATGCCTCTGTCCACCCTGCGATTCCCTCCAGGCCCTGAAACATATTCAAGCCCCCTGGCCAGAGCTCTCCGCAGCTCCCAGAACCCAGATGAGTGACAGCTCCTCGGCTCCTGGGGTCTGGAACATGAAACTACAAAATGGAGGTGTTTGCCCATGATGACACGTAGGAGGGTTTACTTGTCGGTGGCAGGAGACAAAGTCAGAGGAGGTAGCACTAATTGGCTGCAAGAGTCCCTGACCCTTCTCTCCCACACCCTCTCTGTCAGGTGTCCCCAATTTCCAGCCTTCCCACCCCCTTGCTGCTGTGTCTGGCCTGGTCCTACCTCCCCACTGACACTTACGTCAGAACTCAGCTATAAATATGCTCTTAGCATCTTAGTCACTTTTCCCAAGAAGTGCTCCTGGGTTATAAATACCCGAGCCATCTGCCTCACTGCCCGCCCCACCATCAACCTGATTGGGGGCTGGGGGTGTAGTGACAGGTTTGGGTGGGTAAGGAAGTGAAAATGGGAGTACATATCTTGCCCAGTGAGAATGGCCTGGGGTTCAAAGGTAGAGGCTGAGAAGCACAGAAAGAAAACGCTTGCAAAGACAGACCTACACGCTCTTTCCCCTTTTTACAAAAGCAGAGCCAAAAAAGAAAGAAAATAATATGGATCTTATGTTTATTTTAAAATAGAATATTTTGTTCATTGTAGATTATTTTGCATTAATTTTTTTGAGACATGTCTCTGCCTGCAGTCCAGGCTGGTCCTGTACTCACTATGCAGCCTAGGCTGCCCTTGAACTCACAGGCATGTACCACCATGCCTAGCTTTTTACGTCAATTTGGATGCTTAAAAATATTGCAGTAAAATATTACTTCTCTTGGTTAATGATTTTATTTTGCCTTCTAAAAATTTTGCCCTCACTTTGCCTTACTCCAGTTTTGGTTCTGGGGTTTACAGCTGTAGTTGGAGGAAAGGAGGTTAGATCAGGGTGAGGAGAGCACGACAGAATGGGGCCTGGAGGAAGGGCACAGCCGTTATAGCACTTGCCTTGCAAGTGCAAGGCCATGACTTCCATTCCCCAGAACCATGTCAAGCCAGGCATGGTGGCACATGCCTGTAATCCCAGCACTCAGGAGGATGAGGCAGGAGGATTCCCCTGAGTCCAAGGAAGACCTCCTTAGATGAAGGTCTTCTTCAGGAAAAGCTGGGATACTTCCACAGGTTGCTCAGGAAGCCTGCAGCTTGCACTTGTAGTCCTGCGGGAGTTCCCTCTCAGATGTTCTTCTCTAGCGTTTCCATTCCAGGGACCTCTCACCCTGGCAGGAGGGGGTTATGAGCCAAGCAAACACAGACATCATGTTCCCCAAAGGACACACGGGCTTTGCGCAAACCCGGCCTTGGGCTGCAGACAGTATCGACCCTGTGGCTGAGGGCTGTCCAGCCAGAGGGAGGAGGTGGGGGAGAGGGGCAAAGGTCTAAAAAGGACCCAGTCGCAGAGTGAATGTCACTCTCTCCTCATGCTAGCCTTTCCTCTTCTTTCTGTCTCGCTTAAGTGACTCTTGATATTCCAGCTCCCTGGCAGGACTCCCTGGATAGAGCCCTGGGAGGTTGGGTTGGGGGGATAAAAGAAAGGTGAGCCAGAGGTGCTGGCAGGCAGCTCTGAGCACGCCGCAGCCTCCCACCACGTGTGTGCTCAGAGCTCGGCTTACTTGATGATTGACCATCGATTTGTCTCATCTCTTGGAGTGAGTACAGAGGGAGGAGGTGAACAGACAAAATCTATTCTTTATTGGTCATAACGGTCTCATAAAGATGAAAGACGGAGGGGCCTAAGGAAGAGGAGGAGGAAGCCCAGGAGAGCAGGAGCGTGAGAAGCGGGCTGGACGTGATAGCCCAGCTGTGGGGAGTCCCTGTGCGGAGCGCAGAGAGGACACCACGCAGCTCTGCGACGTCAGAATGTCAGTCTGGGTCTTGGCAGGAAGTAGGAAACCTCCTTAGCTATCGGTGTGTGCTTCTTCAAAAGGATGTAAGCCTGGCCCGGTGGTGCGGGCCTTTTATCTCAGCTCTCTGGGAGGCTGAGACAGGAAGATCATAAATTCAAACCCAGCCTTAACAAGACTGCCTCAAAAAATGGTGGGGCTGGGAATAGAGCTCAGGGCAAAGGCCCTGAGCTTGATTGCAGGTACAAACAAACAAACAAACAACAAAAAAACCAGAACTTAGTGAAGGAATCACTTACAAGGGAGTACAGACAGAGTTAAGGGAATCAACAAGAGATATTGAGGGGATGTGTGAGGGGTGTAGCTCAGTGGTTAGTGTGATAGCCTAGCAAGTGCAAGGCCCTGAATTTGGTTCCCCAGCACCACATAAACTGGGCATTGTAGCCTATAATCCCAGAACTTGAGAGGGTAAGGCAGGTGGATTATGCTGTGAGCTCAAGGCCAGTCTGGGATGCCTAGTGAGTTTGAGACTACGTTGGACTACAGATTGAGACCCTGTCTCAAAACAAGAACAACAACAACAAATAAACACTGAAGCACCAGGGACTGGGAAAGAGGAAAGCCATTAGGATCCTCCAATGTCAAAACAGTAGTCTCAGAGCCCAGGCAGACCTGCAGCCATGGAAAAGCGTAGGCAGACAGGAGCATATGGGACTTACACAGAAGCACGGCCGGTAGGCAAAGGAGGAGCAAGAATAAGAAGCACTCTGTGCTTTGAGGCTTGGGTCTCCTTTTAGTCAAATCCAGCAGGAAGTCAGAGGTCAGGGAAGCTCAGGTAACATAGCTCAAGTGAGCCAGCCCCAAGGACATATAGCAGGGCTGAGTAGGATGGAGAAGAGATGAGGGCATGCAGAGAACATCAGCAGCCCCGTGGGGCAGGTGAGACGGGAAGGACCTCAAGACACAGGCAGAGTATCACTTTGGAGAACAAAACCTGAGGCTTTGGTTAACTCAAGGCAGGAGCCAAAAAAACAGGGGAGGGGCTGCATCCGCTCATCCTGGGGTGGCGGCCCCACGGAGAAAGGGCAGAGAACACAGCAGGCATGGGGATGACTCAGGTGAGCTGAGGGTGCCTTTGCCTGGGAGCCAGCAAGCGTTACCCCGGCAGGATCAGGATCCTGGAGTGGGGTCTGAGCAAGAGGGGATGCAAGGGAAACTAACCTAGGCTAGAGGCTGGTGGTCATGAAGCCGTATGGTGACTCTCCTTAGATCTCCTCAAGTCAAAGGTGGGATCATTTTCATAGATTGCTCAGGAAGAGACAGTCCACATTCTGGGCAGCGGCGGGAATGGGGTCATTCCTTCCTCAAGAAGAACTTGTCTGTGAGGGCACATCTGCCTGCATCACACGTGACCTAACTACACCCACAGGTCTCAACGACCATGTCGGGTATGTCAGTTTTGACAATGTTGCTGTCCCTGTCGTAGTAGAGCAGAGACAGAGGGCGTCGGGCTGTGGGCACACAGCATGAGCCTCCTCCAACTGTGCCGGCAACTGTGTTGGCCTTGAGGAGGTTGAGCACGGCAGTGTGGAAGGACGCGGCAATGCCAGGCATGCCTGCCACATGCAACGGGCACTGCCCTGTGCAGAAGTTCATTGCATAGCCCTCAGGCTGGATGATCCAGTCGTGCCAGCCAATCTCACGAAAGTCTACAAAGAACTCTTGTTTACAGCACATCCTGGATCCACCCTGGCAGTCGATGCCTCGACGGCGAACTCGGTGCTTGCCCGCAGTTCTCACCCGGGCTGTCACAAAAGGCCTGTGGGCAGCACCACCTGTGATGACCGAGCTGTGAGCTCCCTGGCCTTCGGGCACCAGCTCCAGGGTAAGGTGCCCCCGACTGCAGGCAGCCTGAGCTTCGGGGCCCAGAAGGAGCTGGTGCCAGCCACTGGAATGGACCTCCAGTAGGTGCTGACTAGCTGTGGTGAGGTTGGTGTCACGTAGGCTTAGCATAGGGACCTTCACTTTCATGGTCAGGGTGGTTTTGGGAGGGAGCTGCACAAAGAAGGTGAGGCTGGCCTGATGGATCTCCATGCCACCGGCAGTTCTACTGGAGGAGAAGTGGAAATCAAGACGAGTCTGGTTGACGCTGGAGAGGCCTGTGGACACAAGGAGCCTCGGTCATTGTGGCCTTCTCGAAGTGTCAATTCTACCACTACTTCTTTTTTTCAATATTAGAAAGTGTTTTATTTTAATACGTTCTTTCAACCTCATAAAAAGAAAATCAAGTCATTATCCATGCCTGTAGAAACACTTACTATACTTTAAAAAAATTAATTTACTGCAATGAAAAGGTGATGTTGATGTTACCTTGTGGGCCCTCGCACCCCTGTCCCGAGCCCTCATTCTAAACCACATACACAAAAGGGCGAGCACCGCATGAATGCCAACCACTGCAGCTATAGCAGCATACAAATGAGTGTCCTTGGGACTGGAGGAATGGCACAGAGGTTAAAGTACTGCCTAGTAAAGCTTATAATCCCTGAGTTTGATTCCCCAGCACCACGTAAACCAGGTATGGTGGTGCACACTTGTAATCCCAACATTTGGGAGGCAGAGGCAGGAGGATTGCCTTGAGTTCAAGGCCAGCCTGAACTGAAGGGGAGATCCTGTGTCAAAAAAATGTTTTCCCTGTTGGACACAGTCACCTTCAAATGTTTAAGATTTAGTTGTGAAATGCAATCCGATAGCAACAGTGATAGTTAAAGTTGTGAAAAACCGTTAGCATAGAAGCCAGTGAGTGTTCATTTCTGAACTCAGGTGGCTGCAGCCATGTTCAGCGCCTCTTTATCAAGGCGCTCTGTGGCGCCCGGGCCGGGCATGTGGTAGGTGGGCCACGCCAGAAGTACCGGAAGTAGGAGGGAGCTCCTAGCAGCAGGCTGAAGTTGTCGTAGTGAATGTCAAACCCGGAGCCTTCGCACGGAGTTGACTTTTCCAGCCCATGCCCTACACACTTTTTCAAAATTTTGAGACAAAGTCTTGTTGAATGTCTAATTCTCCTAGTCTAGGCTTGAACTTCTGATCCTCCTGCCTCAGCCTCCAGAGGAGCTGGGATCCCAGGTGAGTAAAGCCATGCCCCGCTCGTCTTGATTTCCTTGATTCTCACATTGCCCAATCTTTCGTCGAAGTTGCACTGGCTGTAGTAGCTTGAATGTTTTGTTTTCTAAAGTTAGGCTTTGGAAATTTGATCTCCAGTGTGGTGGTGTTGGAAAGCGCAGCTTAAAGGCCGACATTTGAGTTGCCGATATGAAATCCCTCACGAACAGATTAATGCCCTTATAAAAGGAATGGGTTCCCTTTTTTTTTTTTTTTTTTTTTGAGACAGCATCTCATTCTCTGGTCCAGATTGGTCCTGAACTCACTATGTAACCCAGGCTGGCCGCAAACTCACAGCAAACCTCTTGCCTCAGCTTCCCAAGTGCTGGCATTATAGGCAGGCATGTACTCAGTTTATGTGGCCCTGGAAAATTGATATTAGGGCCTTGTGCTTACCAGGCAAGTGCTGGAACCGCAGTGCTATTCTTCTAGCCTGGGGAATGGGGCTCCTTGTAAAAGCATGAGTTTAGGCAGCTGAAATCATAGCTCTAGTGTCATGAGCTAATAAATTTCTGTTGTATGATCTGGAGGAATGGCACAGCAGTTAAAGTTCTTGCCTAGCAAGTGCAGGGCCCTGAGTTCGATTTCCCAGCACCACATAAACCCCGTCATGGTGATGTACGCCTGTAATCTTAGCACTAACGAGGCTGGAACAGGAGGAGTGCAGTGAGTCTGAGGCCAGCCTGGGCTTCGTACGGAGTTCAGGACCAGCCTGGGCTAGAGTGAGACCTTGTCTCAAAAAGATATTATGTTTTATGAAAATTACCCAGTTGTGGTATTCCATCATAGTAGACAAAAGGGACTAAGAAAGCTGGTGAAGAGAGTGGGATTCTGCTATAACAAATACCCAGAAATGTGGCAGTAGTGGGAAGAGGTACAGGTGCTTGGAGGGGCAGGCCAGGAGAAGCCTTGATTGCCGAGAACGAAGTGTTAAGGTGAGGACTCAGAAGAAAACTGGGAAAACTCTGATACTTTTTAGAGATTATTTAAGGGGTCATGATCAGAATGTTGGGAGAAATATGGATGGGAAAAGCAATTCTGACAAGGGCTTAGGTGAAAAATAGGAGTATTTTACTAGAAACTGAAGTAGGAGGTTGGGGGCACAGTTCAACAGTTAGAGCAAGTGGCTGCATGCTCAAAGCCATGGGTTCATTCCCCAGCACACTATAAAGATTAGCTGGGCATGGGGACAACCCACTTGAGACCTCCTCCCAGAAAGTGGGAGCTTGTACCTCTCTATCCTTTGTTTCTAAATAAAGACCTGTTATTCCAAAAAAAAAAAAAAAATTAGCTGAACGTAGTGGCACATGCCTATAATCCTAGCACTGGGAAGGCCCACACAGGAGGATTACTGTGAGTTTGCAGTCATCTAGGCTGCATAGTGAGTTCAGGACCAGCCTGGACTACAGAGTGAGACTCTGCCTCAAAAAATAAAGGTGTGGGGGTGGAGATGGGATGGAAACTGGACTAAAGGCTATCCTTGTAAGGAAGTGGACAGCCCAATCCTATTTGCCCAGGCCTGTAATCCTAGCACCGTGGGAGGCTGAGGCAGGAAGACCATAAATTCAAGCCCAGCCTGGGCAACCTAGAGAGAGAGTGAGAACTTGTTGCAAAATGAAAACTACTAAAACCTGGGTTGAGGATGTGCAAAGGCCCTGAGATGACTCTCCACTACTAAAGTAATGACAATAAAGTTACATAAAAAGATAAAAATGCATGCAGTAAAATGAGAGAGAAGAGAAATGACCTAAAGTTAGAACTTATAAATAAATAAAAGGAAGTAGAACTTGGATACTGGAACATCCCCAGTCTGGTCCCTTTGATAAGGAGATTAGCACGGATAGAAGGAAACCAGCTGCTACTTAGAAAGACGATGGGATGATTCCAAAGTCATCTCAGAGATCTAGGCGGCTTCCCCTCTGGTCACAAGTCCAGAGCTTTACTAGTGTGAAGGGGCGGCCCTGGGATCCCTCCCCTGAGCTCGCTGCTCAGGGTTGCCTCGGATTCTGCTCCCGTGTGTGCTGCTGCATTGTAGCTGCTCCAGCTGTGGCTGAAGCTCCCTGCTACAGGTCTCTTTCTTTCTTTCTTTCTTTCTTTCTTTCTTTCTTTCTCTTTCTCTTTCTGTTTCTTTCTTTCTTTCTACGCTAGGGAGTGAACCCAGGACTTCTGCACTAAAACACATTCCCAACCCATTGTTTTTCTTTATTTTGAGACAGACTCTAAGTCATCAAGTTGTCCAGGTGGGATCCATGAGACCTATCTCAAAAAAAAAAAAAAAAAAAAAAAAAAACC
>PVKB01006062.1:0-68613 GCA_004027205.1 Ctenodactylus gundi | reverse complement strand
TTGTTTTGTACGTAGTTCAAGGGTTCAAGTGATGTGAAAGCTCCTGTTGTCTCTGGGATAAATACTAATTTTTCTGTGTATATTTTAAGTATATTTGTCTTATGGAAGACAAATTTACCAGATGTTGACCGTGAAGCACAACAATGCCACCACAGAAGCTAAACTTCTTGGTGAAATTTCCAGGACAGCCACCCGGTAGTAGAGTGGGGATGGCTTTGAAAACTCAGTGTGAGACATTTCAAAACGGTGCTCACTCCAGCCTCTTCTGTGATCAGTCAGGGATGCGGATGAGCAGAAAAGGAGACATGAGGTCACAGGGGAGCAACCGCTGAATTCTTTTACTTGTAAAATCAACGCATGTGGCCCAACATGTAATTATGGGAACTTGTTTGAAGTTTGCTCTTCAAGTTTAGTATGGGCAGGAGTCCTCAAAGCATTTCGCTTCTGATGCGAAAGCCACATTTCATCTCTCAAGGCTGTGCAAGGTATCTGTTGCTTATTTCTCTTTAACCTGCAGAATGATGGATCAGACCAGAGTTTGATTTAATGAGCCTAGGGTGTGGTCCGGGCATTGGAATCTATGGAAAACCCACTAGATAGTTTTCTTTTTCTTTTTCTAAAAGGGGGGTCTTGCTATGGATGTTGCCCAGGCTGGCTTGGAGCTCCTGGATTCACATGATCCTCCTGCTTTAGTTTCTTGAATAGCTGGGGGCTACAAGGCATATGTCAGCTTTCCTAGATAATTCTAATATGCAGATAGGGCACAGTCTCTCGTCTCTAATGATCTTGAAAGTCCTTCTTTACACCAAAAATATTGTGATTTGATCATTTAAAATTTTAAATAAAAGTAAATAAGGAAATCAAATTCACTTTGTAGATACTTCTTGTTCCTCAAATTCAGAGATCACAGAAATTCTGAGGCCCTTCAAATTTCCCAAGTCCCACAGAATATTTTGGACAGGTCATGTGCATTTGGAAAAATTAGTTTGTTGCACATTTTAACGTTCATAAGTGAATCCTAAGTCAATTACAAGGCATGACTTTACATTTCACTTTTGGGAGCCAAAACAGTAAAAAATTTGAAATCATGGAAATCAAAAGGATGGAATAGAAATTTGCATCCATAAAGATAGATGAAAAATAAAGATATTGAAGTCAGTCCCAGCACTATGGGAGGCAGAGGCAGGAGGACTTCAAGTTTGAGCGCAGGCTGGGCAACTTAACAACTCAGTGAGACCCTATCTCAAAAAAAGGGAGAGATGTTGGGAATTGTAGCCCTGGCCCAATCTCTGGTACATGTGCACGTGCACTTGCACACACACATCCGCATACACATACAAAGAGATGGGCTCTTTGGTATTAGCTTAGGATGACATCTCCCTTAATACTCGTTTGTGTGAGTGCATCCCCCTTACTGCCACTGAGGCAGAAGGAAGATCAGTTGAGTTGGAGGCCAGCATGCTCCCAATTTCCTGGCAATACCTGCCTGAGAAACCATGTTATTAATGCTATGTCCCCAGAAGCGGCTCATTTTTATTTTTTTATTTTTACTTAATAATTAATTACCTTTCTGGATTTTGAGGGCAGAGCTCAGGGCCTTCGTACTGAGCTAAATCTCCAGCCCATTTTTAGTGTTTATTTTAAGACAGGGTCTTGCTAAGCCACTAAGTAGCCCAGGCTGGACTCAAACTTACATCTTCTTGCCTCAGCCTCCCAGAGTGCTGTGATTACAGGCCAGAAGAACTGGGTCCAGCTGACCTTTTTAAAAATGCAGCTCAGCTTCGGAGCTACTTTGAGCTACTTTCTCCGTGCCTCCTGGAGCCCACGTCTGTGGTAAGGGCGCCAAGGTGGATACCTACCCATGCATGAGTCAGGAAATTGAAAGGGCCACATTTGGAATGTGGATCCCAAATACAAGAAGTAACATCATCATAAAAAATGAGCATACCTAAAGATATTTATTTGAAAGTTTTTTCTTTTTTCTTTTTTTTAAAAGCAGAGCTGGTGCCCTGGGGCTTCTGGGAGTATGTACAAAACACAATAATTAAATTAAGTCCAACAGTTAAAATTCCTCACAAAAGGAAAAAGCTGGAGAGCTTCCCAATAGGGAATGCTGGACTTAAAAGCGGAGTTTTGCACCGTGGCCCCAAGGTCAACAAACTGGGGGCCCGGGGAGAGTGGATACGATTTCTTAAAGGGGTTCTTGGGTCTTTGTTTTGTTGAAAGCAAATGAAAGAGTAAAAAGGGACAAGTTTTGAAAATTCAAAAAAATGAAGCTCTAAAATCATCGAGATTTTTTATAAAAGCTGTACCGGAGGCCACAAAAACGCACGGTCTTTGCTGAGCACTAATAGAACACATATGCCTCTGGCAAAGGAAGGAAAAAGGCCAGGGCAAGGAGCTTGTGAGCAAACGTTCCTGAAATGTGTTCGTGTGCAGGGGCAGTGCATGCAAATTCCTGACCCAGTCACTCGCTGCTTCTTTTAAACATATTTACCTTAAGTAGTCATGGAAATATGTTTCACGATTTGAAATGACCCCAAGGCTGATGGTTTTCTTAAAGAGCTTTTATGAGATAAAGTTATACAAATTATCTTTTGAGGTTACATTCTAAAATGGAATGTTTAAACTGGTTTTATAATAATCATTTGTGGGTACCTTTCTAATAATGTCCCTCCAAAAGAAAAAAGAAATCAACTTTTATCAGTTAAAGATAAAAAAAATTTAGAGCTCATATAGAAGTATTATAAGCTGGGCCTGCAATCCCAGCTCTCTGGGAGGCTGAGGCAGGAGGATTGCAAGTTCAAGCCCAGCCTGGGCAACCTGGCGAGACCCTGTCTTAAAATCAAAACTAAAAGTGAGGTGGGGATGTAGCTTGGTGAGAAGGTTCAGAGCTTGATCTCCGGTATTACCTAAAGAAAAGTATAAAGTTTACATCTCATATTTGTAGAAAGTTAAACTTTCTCATTTACAAGCACCATTTTAGGTGTTCACATGAGTTTCAGGCTGCACAACCAAATAACTTCTGCTAACAAGTAAAAACCCAGTGACCAATTAGCTATCTTCTTTATTACTTACATGGAATTTTACTGCTGTGTGTGGATTAAGACAGTGCAATCAGAGGTGGGACATTGGGGCTCTGGCAGCTGTCGCTAAGCTGCTGATCAGCAGCCTTGCTGCCATCGCTACTTTGATTCCCAAAGTCCAACGCTGGCTGTTGCCTGCACTTAAGGTCTGTCCAATAAAATGGGCAGAATAAACAGCCTGCCCACGCCTATTCCTGAATGAGGGGCTGCAGCATATCCTGCAGCCAGCTTGTGATTCTAAGAAGCTAGGTTCACCACCAAAACATGGACACATAATTAGATGAAAAAAATGCCCAGTTTTCTTCCCTGCGTTTGTTATTTTTGCTTTTGGAATTGTGAAGGTGGGAAAGGAAGGAAAGGTGAAATTACAAGGAATAAGAGCAGGGCATGGGCGCACACCCGGAATCCAGTCACCCCTGAGGCGGAGGCATGAGGATTGCAAGCTTACGGTTGTCCTGGGCAACTTTGAGAAACTCTGTCTCAAATAAATTTTTTAAAAGACCTGGGAATGTGGCATAGTGGTAGAGCAGGCCCAAGGTCTTGGGTTGAGTCCCCCTTACTACAAAAATAAACAAGCAAAAATAAAACAAAAAAACAAGAAGAGGAAGCAGCCTGACAGCAGGGGGAGGGCCAGCAGCCATGGAGGATGGGGTGACAGGAGCGTGGCCGGGCCTGGAAGGGGAGGGTCAGCCCCGGAGGAAAACCACGCAACATGTCTGGGGGACTGCATTTGCTGGCTGCTTTTGGACGGCAGCTGCTGACATGGGATGAGTTCAGGTATCTGTGTTGGAATCGGGCACGATTTTGAGGGAGGAAGTGGTGGAAAGGCCTCAGCTCTTTTCCTCGCGGTTTGAAAAGCACGTCTGGGGCTTCCTCACACCACAGAACTGACCAAGTGGGGACCCCAGTGTGGAGCTGAGAGTCTTAGTTCTCAGACAAGCTGGGTGGAGGAAACCTGATACTTGACTAGTAGTCGTGGTTTTGCCAGCAGTGTGACCTTGAGCAAGTCCTCTCACCAGGCCCACAGCTGCATAACTCCAGAGTGCCCATTAGCATTGTATTTTTCTGTGGGAAGGGTGCCCCCTTCAGCCAAGAGCTCACACTGCATAATTCTTACTTCTAGTACAAAATCAGGGACTTGGACAAAATGATCAAATGTGAGTTTATAGTCAGAGCATCTTTAGCACCAAAGGAAATTTCTACAGTCCAGAAGTGGGATCCAGGAGAAGTCTAACAACAGGGTCACAGGCTTTCCTGAATGTGTGTCTGTGCGTTTTCCTGCAAGAACGCATCTTTCACCAACAAAAGCAAATGAGAAAATGGGGTTCACTTAATAAGAATGTGCCTTCCAGCCAGCTCTGCCGTGGGAGGTCTGCGTGCTGTGCCAGGGCAGGCCACGGCCCCGAGGGGAGTCACCTGGCTTTTACCGAGCTCCTACTGTGTGCATCATGGTATGCTTTTCAGAAAGACTGAATTTAAGAAAAATTATCTATTTCACAATGATTCTTTCTTTTAAAATTGTGATTAAGTATACATAACAAAATCTACCATTTTAACCCTTTATGTGGTGTGTGTATGTGTGCGTGTGTGCGTGTGCGTGCGTGCGTGCGTGCGTGCGTGCGTGTGTGTGTGTGTGTGTGTGTGTGTGTGTGTGTGTGTGTGTGATGCTATGGATGGAACCCAGGGCTACTTGCATATTAGGCAAGTTCTACCATTGACCGACACTCCAGCTCTATTTTAACCTTTTCTTTTTCCTTTCTTTTCTCTATTCCTCTTTTTTTTTTTTTTTCTTTTTGAGACAGGGTTTTGTTACATGCTTCAGGCTGGCCTTATACGCACTGTGTAGCCCAGGCTGGCCTCGAACATACAATGCTGCTCTCTCAGCCTCCCAAGTGCTGGGGCTGCAAGCACATGCCACCACTCCCTGCCTCATTTTAACCATTTTTAAGGGTTCGATTTGTTGGCATTAACTGCATTCACTTTGTAGTACAACCACCCTATCCTCCTTCTCTGGAACTGTTTTCATCCTGTGAAACTGCAACTTTGTCCCCATTAAACACTAATTCCCATTGTTCCCCAACCCTGGTCCCTGGCAACAACCATAGACTTGAGGCTTTAAAATACAATAGTTAATTTAGCTCTGGAAAGGTTAGCTTTCCAGGGGCAGATGCTCCGATATTATGGTGTAAGATATTAGGGATCACGTGGGTCTGGTGATGCATGTCTGTGATCCCTGGACTTCTGTACCCTGGGAGGCTGAGGGAGGAAAACTGCAAGTTTGAGGGGGGAGAAAAGTAAGGATCAAAATCCCGAGAAGAAAAGCTGGGTGTGGTAGCACACACCTGTAATCCCAGCACTTGGGAGGCGGAGGCAGGAGGATTATCATGAGTTTGAGGCCAGCCTAGGCTACATAGTTAGTTCAGGACCAGCCTGGAGTATAAAGCCAAGACCCTGACTCAAAAAAAGAAAAAAAATTGAAAAAAATCAAACCAAGAAAGAAGGAATTAGTGTTGAGGTAAACAGAAGCAGACCTAACCTCACTGGAAATTCTGGAGCATGTATGAATTGTGATCACAAAATAGTAAATGTTTACCTTTTTAAAAATGTATTACAGTAAAAGATACATTGCCATTAATCACCCCTCAAATACCCGCTTGCTTCAAGGGCACTTACCCATGGTTCTTTGCATTTTCTGAAGCTGCTCTGAATCTGTTGTCTTTTGTTGGACTGTCCTGGCTGCTGCGATGTCCTGAGCTGGTTCAAAACGTTTGTTTACCCTTTGTGGCCATTTTGACCTTATGGAGGCACCAGATCCAGAGACTGAGATGGACACAGGACACACCTCAGTATGCATACAAGCCCCCTTTCCATTGGGCAGCCCTCAGCAATGGCGCTCTCCGTGTTTTTAGATGCTCAAGTAGGTTAGAAGTGCAGGAGAACATTTTGAGGAAGGTTAATGGCAATATGTCTTTTACTTTAATAATTCTAAAAATTTCAACACATGTTGTGTTTTCCAATTGCCCCTCATATAGCCCACCTGGGTGCCCCATATTCTGGCTCAAATACAAGGTTTTTGTTCCCTATCCCATCGTGGTTCACCTGATACAGGCCCCTGGACAAGACAGGCCTGGGCGGATGGTGGGAACCTGCATGCGGAGTGCATCTCTATGTCTGGGCAACGGGGAGCTTCCGAGGGCTGCTGGGTGAGGTTAGAGCCGAGCAGCAGGTGTTACAGCCTGTTGAGCTGGGTGACACTGGCCCTGATGTGCCAGGGCTCCCCCATCTTAGCTGGGCAATGCGGGCCCTGATGTGCCTGCCGCCTCCCATCCCCAGCTGGGTGACACTGTCCCTGATGTGCCGCTCCTCCTCCAAGCTGGGCGATGCAGCCCTGATGAGCCAGGGCCCCTGAGCTGGGCAATGCTGGCCCTGATGTGCTGGGGTACCCCCCACCACCCTGAGCTGGGCAACACTATGCTGTCTCTGATGTGCTGGGGCCCCTGAGCTGGGCGATGCTGTCCCTGGTGTGCCAGGCCTCCCAGCACCACAGAGTTCCCAGGAAAGCCTCTGAAGGAATTTCAGCTCCTGGAAGGCCACAATTCCTTTTCTGGGATTTGGGACTTTCCTCCTGTGGGATGCCCCGAGTGTGCACCCCTCCTGAGAAACTCCACCAAGGAGCTGAAACAGAAAGTTCTGTTCTCTCTTGATTCTGTTAGCATCTCTGAATAACTACATCATTTGATCAGTGTTGTAAAACAAAACAAAACCCAACCCAAACAGCTGTACAGCTCTCAGGCATTATGGGACTCAGCAACCCAGCTCTTTTCACTGAATTTTTGTCCATCTGCACATATTTCAGCTATCATGACACGGTGGCAGGTGCTGTGTCCCTCCCCACCTACGGCCCAGGTTTTCATGAGATGGCGTTTTTGGTATATTAACTCTCTTATTGTGCATTGAGAGGATTCTAGGAAGTTTCCCCCAGCCTAGGACTCTAGCCTCTGGAGAATATGTCTATTTTCTTTTTCTTTATTTTTTTTCTTTTGCCATTGTAATGGGGGATTGAACTCAGGGCCTTGATTTTTGATTTTCAGAAAGAGTCTTGCTAAGTTGCCCAGGCTGGTCTCAAACTTGTGATCTTCCTGCCTCAACCTCGTTCTGGACTGCAGGCCTGTGCCTCCAGGCCTGGCCCCCAGCACCTTAAAAAAATATTTTGAGACAGGGTCTCTAAATTGCTCTACTGCTGGGGGTAGGTTTGAACTTGAGATCCTCCTGCCTCAGCATCCCAGAGTGCTGGGATTACAAGTGTGTACCATTATGCCTGGCCGTGTCACTTTCTGTAGGCTTCTGTGTTGCACACAACAGTGTTTGGGAGTCAGTTGTGACCAAGGAAACAGCTGTATACTGGTGATCCTCCCAGAGGTCGAGAGGCACAGGTAGGCCGAGGCGCTTTGTTTACACCCCTGGAGGAGGCAGCAAGCTTTGTGCTGGGTTAGGGTGCAGCCCTTCTGTTCTGGAAGTTTGGCTCCCAAGCATTGTTTTCCACTTGGCTAAGGGGGCTCAGAGGGCCGGGACGGGATTGAGTGGATCCTGCAGCAAGTCTGAGAGGCTGTGTGCAAGCGGCACCAGCGCTGTACTCACCGCTCACACCCCAGGCCGGCCTCTGCCTGCTCCAGCATGGCTGCGGGGCCCCAGCTCCTACTCACCAAGAGACGGAAGAGGAGCAAAAGGTGCTGGTTTCCAGCACAGGGCTGGCGGTTTGTTCTAATCCTCAATTCCCACTTCTCTTATTATCCTGCCTATAGTCAGGGATGCTTCTTTTGTTTAACCACTCTGTGCCTCCCTTGACTTTCACAAAGGTATTTTAATTGTAAAAGCAAAGCTCACAGGGCCAGTCCTATGACTTCTAGAGGGGCTGTCTGGCACCCAGTTGGCTCAACAAGTGTTTGTTGAAAGACTAAACGAATAAATGAAGTGATTCCATGGGAAATATGCAGCACAATCTTCCTTCTTGGTGAAGTTTTTCTTTCATAAAATGGGCATTTTCATGGGATCCCTTTAGGATTGCAAGGAAGTCGGCCAAGTTGATTTAAATTGTTGAAGAAACTCTTAACCAAAACGCTTCCCGAAATGGAATATTCCTTTTATCTTTCTCTTGACTCAAATGCTGTCTGAGTAACATGAGCAATCTATGATTGAAGAAACGGGACGCTCGGCCTGCATTCCCCGCGCCAGCTCTCAGCCCTCTGCAAGCCGCGCTTTGGTGCTTTCAGGGCCCTTCGGACTCTGTCACTGCGCGTGGCCCGGGCACTGATCTGGGGCTAGCGGGACACGGGGTTGGGCGCGAGGCCCCCACGCAGGTGTCCGGGCTGTGAGCGGGTGCGCCGGGCCGGGTACCCGAGAGAGACGTTATTGTTACACTGTAACGAGTCTGATTAACATGCTCCTGACACTTTCTCTTAGTTTCTCCGGCTCCTAGCAACAGCGCACAAAGGCGCGGGATTGTCCCCGGCTCCGCGGGGACACGGGCCTGCCTTTGATCTGCCACCATTACAGCCGGGGCTGCGCGACAGGCTCGCGGGGTCCGGGCGGCATGCGGCGGGGGTCCCGCCGTCGGCGGCCCTGTGCTGCCGGGATCCCCCACTGTGGCCGGGCTTGGCGCCGTGCGCCGCTCCACGCGCGCGCGCCTCTCTGGGCGCGGAGTGGACCGCGGAGTCCCCAGACTGTGTGCTGCAGTGGGGGCCCCGAGTGTCTCCGGCTTCATGTGTGTGCAGTCTGCACGTCCTGACCCGAGGCCGCTGGGAAGCGCGGGTGTCGCGGCCCCGGGACCCCCGGGCCCCAGGACCCCAGGACCCGGCCTCCGCAGGTCCCAGCCGCGCGGGTGCATCTCCTTGTGACGGGGTGTGCTGGTTCCAGGCTGCCCGCGCCTTCCCCATCGCGCCTTCCCCATTGGAAGAAGCAAATCTTAAACCCAGCCGGTCATTTCTTATGGAAACCAAAACCAACCAAAAGAGAAAGGACACAGTTAAGAATGGAAACCAAAACCAAAACCAACCAAAAGAGAAAAGACGCAGTTATGTAGTCCCGAAAGACTTTTCCAAAATGAATCAGTGGCCATCAGGGCTCAGCCTGCTCAGCTGAGCCCGGGCTGGATCGCAGCAAGCTGGGAATGGGAGACGCTGGGCAGGATCTCGGGCCCTTCCTACAGACTACTTCGTTGTCTTTTTATGTTGGCAATCCTTATTGACTTGGAAGGAAACATGCGGCCGAATAGTTACTGAAATTTAAACAAACCACCAACGGGAACAACGCAAATCACCAGTCACAGAACAAGCCTGTCACCGCCCTCAGCAAAGCCGCTGGCACTAAGTTACTTCTCTGAAAGTCATTTACTTTGCATTTGGTGGCTCCTTCTGTATGCGGTCGGCAGGCCCCAGGTTAAAAGTTCACTGAAATAGGAAGGCTTCACGTTTAAATATCGGGATCAGGTAAGTGCAATGTGAGGACCTCACGGGGTGAGGGATCCGAGGGGCACATGCTGCACTGTGAGGACCCGTCCCTCACCCTGGCCTTGCCGGCCCCGGGCCCCAGTACGCACAAGGGCCTGCTGGAAATTGTGTAATCGAGTTTGCACCTTCAGTTGCTTTCCCAGCACTAAAGGAAAAACAGTAAGAATCAAAATGTAACACTTAGGTTGCAAGATAAACAGAAACCCTTTAAATACAGGCTGTCCCTCAGATATAAAAGCCTGCAGTCCCTCCTCCGTGGTCTCATGAGAAATTTCAGCATCTCAAGATCACTGTACACTCTTAAGTTTTGCACTTATACATACCAATAAAAGGGGTGGGAGAATTCCAACGTCCTCAAAAACGAAAGTGTCCTGAACTCCCACAGAAATACTGGTGTTAAAAATAATGACATCCCTACTTTGGAGATGGGGAAATGATGGCTAATTTCGTTTTATTTACCCAGCCGAATATGCCAGGCGACCAGAGACTGTCACGTTCAAATCAGAGGCTGGATGGACGCCATCTCCCAGAAGAGGGGACGAGAGGAGGCAAGGAACAGCAACCTTTGCAGGGGTTGGACACATGGACATCGGACAGGAAGGCCCCTCGCATACCCACAAGTTCCCAACCTGTGCTGCCAGACAGGGTCCCGCTCCATGTCCCGCCATTTCAATAAAACGTGACTGTATTGATATCATCCTCTATACATTAAAATGAGGTTGTCACAGATTGTCATTAAGACCTCAGTAAAACAATGAAGACATTATTGGCCACCCCGCCCCTCAGGCAAGGTATTAGGGGAATAAAGCAATCTACACCACACGGGTCCTATTGAGATTAATGAAAAAATTATGCAAAAAAATCTCGACTTCATTTTCCCGTGACGCAGCTTTGCATACACATACCGCCCGCTTTGCCTTGCACCTGATGATTTATTAAACTAATCTACGCTGATCACCACTGATGTTCTCGACTCAATCTTGTCCTGGCTCATTTTCTAAGTAATTGTTTCTCATTAGTTCTGATAATGTTTTAATAGTATTACCCATAATTTAGCCCTCAAGAATTAATAACAGGGGGGTGATACGGCGAAGTGGCTTGTGATGAGCTACACAAACTATAAACAGGTATGATTTTTAATTAATCCGATTAGTGGCGAGGCCCCTTTCTGAGCTCCTAGCTCGAGGTGTTGGGCCTTCGTCGAGCGTTCCCTGAGTTTGGGCAGGTTTGCTCACCCATGCCCTTTGCCTACCCACGACATGAAGAGATGCTGGTGGGAGCAGGCTGGGAATGCTGTCCGTCTTCCGGCATCACCTCATTCTCGAGTTTTGTCTGTTGAGGAATGAGAGACGCTGGGGCTCCGGCTCTGAATAAAGTCTCTACTGGGGCCGTCTTGAAATTGTCTGCTCAGGGAGTGGTACCATGGTCCCAATTTACAGCTCTGGTGGGTCCCAGTTTCATGACCCTGCCATAATTGGGACCACTGAGTTATCAGATCAGTCTGGCTGGGCTCGGTGGTGTAGGCCTGCGAGGCTGAGGCAGGAAGATCACAATTTTGAGCCCAGCTAGGGCAACACTGCATCTTAGACCCTGTCTGGAAAAAAAAAATCCCAAAGAACTGGGGGTGTAATTCAGTGTAAAGACTCTGGACTAAATTTCTAGAGCCACAAAGAAAAAATAAAGCTTGATGTTTAGGGAGATACAAACAATAAGGTGGCTTTGAACATGAGACTTGTTCAAACAGTCCAGTTTGGGACATGGTAAGGAATGCAATGTGCCTGGGACCTGGGAGCTGGCAGTGTAGGAGGCCTCCCTAGGCTCTGTTCTCAGTGCCAGGACAAGGGCTCGCTGGAAGCTGCTCTTTCCAAGGTCCTAATGCCTTTGGCTGGGCAGGCAGGGCTCCCTCCTCCTTCCAAGGGAGGCCAAGGCTGTCCCATGAGCCCAGCCACCCACCTGTGTTGGCCGGGGACTGCCTGAGTCACTAGGGTGGCAATCAGCACGTGGGCCCTTTTGTCCTCTTACAGCCCGGGACTTCTTGTGACATCCTGAGGGTATGTGTGTGCTGGAGCCTTCCTTCTGCCTCCTGTCTCTGAGTCGCCATCCTGTCTGGGTTCTGATCAGTGACTGAGTGGACACCATGGGCTGGGCTTCCCCGTGTGCATCTGCCTCCATCATGCCCACCTGCACCTTGGGTACCCGGGCTGCATTTACAACGGTAGCTGGTGCCCGGCCCCAGTCCTGGAGTGTGGCCTGGCTGGGAGCTGGTTACCTCTGGTGATGGTGAGATGTGACTTTTCTCCTTCCCGTCCCCTGGAAACTTGAAGGCAGCACAGGGTGACCCAGGTGAAGAGAGGTGACACCCCAGTGAGGGATGGGAGGCAGCTGCTTTCTCACACCTTCCTGCCCCAGCTTGGGGCAGGCCATCTTATCTCCTTGGATCCTTGGCTTGGCAGTATTAGTTGCTGTCTCAGGAATGTGTCTCCTCACAGCCATGGAGCCTGAATCGGGTTCCTTCCTCAGTGCAAGCAATAGGGTTGTTCTCTTCAGGTCCTGGGCGAGGGTGATGGGGCCTCAGGTGGCGGTAACATTTTCCCATTTGCTTTCGGTGTGTTGACGTCTTTGCTGGAAGCTAACATGTGCCTCTGCTTACCTATGGGCTTCTTGTGGGAACTGTGGCAAAAGCCGCTCCCTGTTTGGAATGCACGGCTCAGGGCCACGGAGGAAAGACCCCACGAGAGCGGAGGAGGAGGGAAAAATGAAACTGAAAAACAACTGTTTTCTATTTACAAATTTAAATAAACAGAACAGCCTTCCCTGCGGTGTTTGTCTAAGAGTAGCAGCCTTGCTGCTGTGTAGGTCATGAAAAGGTTGGTGTAGAGTTTAAAACTTCCCATTCTGTTAATTTCTTAAAGAACAGTCGTCCAGAGTCCTGACACAAAAGCTCATGATTTAATGAGGAACAGAAACAAAATCTCTGATTGTTGGTGGTTCAAACTTCATTGGCGTCCTCTGGCACGCACAAGCTGATCCTCAGCAGATTCAATACCCTTTAGCCTTCAATATAAGAGTGCGTGCTGAATAGGAAACAATGGCTGGTTGTTATGTTTATTTACCCTTCCTACAAGCTGGGTTAACCTCTTCAAAACAGCTTTACTAAGCCCGTTAACCACACCACCCATATGACCTGTAGCAGCGTCTCTAATGTGATGCAAATCTCGCGGGGGCCATATGCACCAGCCCCGTGGCTTTGTGTCTTGGGAGACACTACAAGTTTATGGCTGAGGGAGTCCTGTCCCCACCATACATTTACAGGGAGGAAATGGCCTCAATGCTGAACAGTTAAATGGGGGAAAAAAAGGGGAGAATAGATGGTCTGTGTTTCTGCACATTTATTTTTTAATTGCCGGTGACTGTTGACTCAAGGCGTTCATGAGGACGAGGGCTCTGAGAATGAAGACAGTGTATTTAGGGGGTGGAGGTTCACAGCCGTCATTTTTGGAAGTTTCATTTTGGAGGACAATAGATGACTTCATTTCATTTCTGATACCATCTCTGTTGTTTTGACTGGATTACCAGTGATACAGACAAAACTTCAGAATTTCGTCATCATTTTTACAAAGCCTGGCTTTTCTTAAAATTATTTGTACTGTCAGCTGTACCAGTGAACAACATGGCAAACACTTCCCAATGTGAACACAAGGTATTTGAGAAAAATCTGTTTCAATCTTTCCCTATGATCTTATCTCCCCGTGAAATGTTAAGTCTGTGTCCGTAATACCTTAATAAACAACAATTAAAGCCATCAACTTGGACCCCAGGGAAAGAAAGCTCATTTTTAGAGGAACCTCTTAGCCAGAAAGACAACAGAACAATCCTGATTCATGCTCACTGGAACAGGAATCAGAGCCCAGCCTGGCCATGCTAACAAGTTGCCTTGAGTAGCACGGTTTGCCTTTAAGAAACTCACTGTATATGTGCGGCCCACCTGATGAGAGCTTCATTTAACAGATCATTTTTCCTTGATGGATGTGGCAAGCGTAACAATGTTCTGGGCCTGCTTCAGTAATGGCATGTCGATCATACTCCCTTGGAAAGTGAAGGCTCCCTGGAAAACAAGAGAATACCAACTTCCTGAAAGAATGCTCAGAAATTACAGGCTTCCTTTCCGCGCACACTTGTGCTGCAAGAACATTTTAGATTCCACCTGAATTACACTGACTTTCCTGCCCAACTTTTGAGAATGCCGAAGTAAACTGCAGGGGAAAGATCTCTTTTTTTCCTTCCAAACAGGAAAAGGAACCAGAAAAAAATCTCCACATTTAAATGGAAAGGAAAAAGAAATCAGATATAAAACAAGGGTAATTATTCACTTAACCCTCGAAACCAAGGAGAAAACAAGTGAAAGGAAAATTTAAATATTTCTTATATTGTTTTTGAAATACTGCAGAGGACTTTAAACAAAGTAATATGATCAGGCAACTGATTATTCTTATTTATTCATTAATTTATTTTTAGTGGCGATGGTTCTTGGGATCCAACTCTGGACTTTCGTACTGAGCTGTGTGTGTAGCGCCCTCCCTTACTCCCAACTTTGCCTCCTTTTTCTTTAGATTTTTTTTTTCTTTTTAATGTCTGAGACAGTATCCTGCCAAGTCACTAAGTCACCCAGACGGCTTGAATTTCTAATCCTTTTGCCTCAGTCTCCTAGAATGCTGTCGTAACAGGCCTGCACCACCAACCCCAGCTCCTAATCATTATTAAAAAAAAAAAAAAAACTATTACCAAGTTGATAGAAAAATGTGTCCTCCTCACATTAACACTATTGAGGTGGGACTGTACTGGGCAGAAATGATGAGCTGCCAGGGGCCCAAGAGCAGATGACCAGAGGCATCAATCTATAACAGCAGTCTATAATCAGCATCTCTGAGCCCCTCTTGTAGCCCAATTTTACAGGCTGTTTTTCTTTAAAACCTTCTCCAAATACTGATTCCATGTGACATCTGACCTATCCTCTGTTCAGGATTAGGAAACCAAGGCCCAAAGTAGTCAAGGGATCTTCCAAGGTTATATGACTAGGAGAATTTGAAGTTGTATTCCTAGCAATCTGGGGAGGCTGAGACAGGAACATTCCAAGTTTGGGCCTAGTTAGATGACTTAGTGACTTTGTAAGACTTGGTCTCAAAACATAAAAAGGGCTGGTGATAGAGCTCAGTGCAAAAACCCTAGGTGCAATCCCCAGTACTGCAGGAAAAAAACCAAAAAGATTGGCACTGTGCAAATACTTGGGTCTCAGAGCTCTATCAGGTACCCTATATTACGATAACAAGGATGATTCTTTGGTGTATCAGAAAAGGAAAAATTACGTGGAAGAGGTAGCACACCTGGAACACAAAGTTAGTGTCTAGTTACTTACATTCTTTTATTAACCACTTTTTGCTGTTATAATCATAGCCCTTTTTTTTTCCCTTTCTCTGTCTTTCTAACTGTTGGTGTGGACACTGTTGGCATGAGTGGGGGGTAGGTGGTCTTTGGAGACTTGCATCCCTGCAGATGGGAGCTCATTTGCAGAGAGCTTAGCCCATTTTAGATTTCACACCTGTAAGTACCACCTCTCCACAGTCAATGCTGTCCTCATTCAGGGCTTCTGGGCTCCCACCACGAGGGCCACAAAGTTATCACTCAGAGTTACACATATGCAGGATGGACATAAAGAACGAAGAATCTGTGGAGGAATTTGTAGCAGTGTCTGCAGAATTTATCTTGCAATCAAGAGACTTAAAAACCTGCTGGAGTTAGGCCTGGTGGTGCAGGTTTATAATCGCAGATCTCTGGGAGGCTGAGGCAGAAGGATTGCAGTTCAAGTCCATCCTAGGTAACTAAGTAACTTAGTGAGACCCTGTCTGGAAGTAAAAAATAAAACTGGTTGAGGATGTAGCTCAGCATAAAGTCCCTGACTCATCCTCAGTCCCAGACATACACACGAAGCCTACTATCATTTGAATTTTCTTCTGTACTGTCCAGCTTCTCAGCCCCAGAGCGATGAATCCTAGTGACAGGAACACCTCTGTGGCCTGAAATCCTGTACCGGAAGTCACTTTCTGGTCCCCTCACTTCTAACCCTGTAGACCCACAGGTTGGCCTTTGTCTCACCACATTTAGCCTTCAGCTAATTCTGGTCATGTCTCTGACCACGAAGAATTTTATGAACTTGGTCTGAGGAGGTTCCATAGGTTTTCACTCTGTGCAAGTCCAGGCAGGGGTCTCACGCTGTTTTACAGTGCAACCATGTAGTTTTCTTACTGGAGTAAAGGAGAAAGACCGACAGCCTCTTGCTTCTTGGCCCACCAAATGGATTATGGCCTTGTAAAAAAACAGCACATCTGTCCTGCTAAGGCTTAAACAATAGGCTGGAGAGAAGAATTGGCATAGATGCACGTGAAATCAAAATGATGCTCTGAAAATCAAGATGACGCCCTTGGGTAGATGCCACGTTGCCCCAAACTGCTTTGGGATTCACAGGCTCATCAGAGACGAAAAGTATTCCCTGTTGCTTTTCAAGTCGAGGAGATTGTCTCTTTTTTCTGTTTTACTTGATTTCCTTTATTTAGATTGAAAACATTTTTCTTCTGTTTCCTTCATCTCTGCAAATTGATTAATTTTAGTGTTTTAAGAACTGGATTGCCTCGGACAAATACCTTTATGCTTTCACATACAGCTTACAGCTGGGTGTTTTTTAAACAGGGGAACTTACATGGCCTAGTGGTCAGTATTCAGAAACAGGCCAGGGGTCAAAAGTGACTTGGATTTTCAGGGTGGGGTTGAAATCTTCCTTAATGAATGCTTATAGAGAAATTTCAGTTTTACTGACCGATGCTTTCTTGAAAAATTGGTTTGCCTATTCATAAAGAACAGGGAACTTTCATTTACTTGAAGACTCAGATTACATTTTTTTTTGTTCAAAATGTCTTTAAATAATAGTTTACTCATGAAGAAATTCATTAACAACTGTAACTACAGCATGGTAACAGCTATAATTTTTAAAGCAGTTCCTAGTCCCAGGGCCTGTGCTGAACACTTTACATGTTTTGTTTCATGTGATGCTGATATTATCTGTTCTGTAATTGATTTTTTTAAAGTCTTAGTCAGGTGCAGTTGGGTCAGCCTCGCTACTCAAGAGGCAGAGACAGGAAAATCGTAAGTTTGAGACCAGCTTGGCTTCAGATGGAAACCTTGTCTCAAAATGGAAAAAAAAAAAATTAAAAAGGAAGAGATATAGTTCAGAGCTCCCAATTTCAAGGGGTGGGGGAGCCTATAAGTTAGTTACGTGTGCGTGCGTGTGTGTGTGTGTGTGTGTGTGTGTGTGTACATGCATGTGTGCTGGGGATTGAGACTAGGGCTGTCATACTGAGCTATATCCCCAACCCATTTTTAGTTTTTTATTTTGTGACAAGGTCTTGCTAAGTTACTTAGTCTAGGCTTAAACTTGGAATTCTCTTGCTTCAGCTGAGTACGCAGATTATAGGCCTGTGCCATGAGGCCCATCTTTTGCCATCTTTCTTTGTACAGTTTAGTCCACTGAGTATACCCGCAGTATTGTGTAACAGAGGTCCAGATCTTTTCCATCTCAAAACTCTGAAACTCTGACCCCAATAGGCAGCAGCTCCCAAGTCTGCCTCTCTACAGCTCACACAACCACCATTCTACTTTCTCTTGTTCTATGAGTTTTTATCTTATCCCCATTTTATAGCAGAGGAAACTGAAGTGCAGAGAGCTTAAGAAACATGAGCAAGTGTGTCCTGTAGCTCATTAAGTGTAGGAAAGGGATGCAACTTGATTCCATTTGAACCTAAGCCAGGGTTCTTAATGGCTTATTGACTGAACAATGTTCCGAGTACGTTCTGTGCCTACCTGACTCACAATCATGGTAGGGTGGGTGGGTGGAGTGAGCTGGTTAAATGCAGATCTCTGGGCCCAAATCCCACATGGTAGGATGCAGAAAGGCTGGAGTCTGGCCAGGAATCCTCTCATGATATTAATGCACTTTCAAGTCTGAGAATCTGTAGTTTTTACTGCTACTGCAGAAATCCTGGGTCGGCTTTAATGGGCAGATATATAAAGTGAAAGTCCACTTCTAGCTCCCCCCACCCCCCTCGTGCTGTGAGCTGAACCCAGGGCCTTTAGGCTGGGGTGTGACAATCCTCCTGCCTCAGCCTCCCAGAATGCTGAGATTACTGCTGTGCACCACCTCACACAGCCATGGTCTTTCAAGAATAATGCTTTTCCCTTCTAAAGCATCCCTAAGGTATCCAATATCCAACTTCCATTAGATGAGAGTCATCACCCACCATTCACCAGTCGATTATGGGTCAAGCAGCCTGTGTGGGTCAGCCCTGGGTCAGGCTAGGGGGAGCTGCTTGGGACAGGAAAGAGGAGAGACTGTCCTGCCCTCAAGGAGCGTTGGCTCTGGTGGAGCAGGGGTAGAAAGGCAGCAGTGTTTAGGGTGCAATGAGAAGAGCCAGAGGGTGAGTGCAGGTGATCAGGGGCTGGCAGTGGCCTCCCTTTTCCTGGGCAGCCCCACTTTTGCAGGCTGTGTGTACCCATGGGTGTGACAGCGTGTGTCTCACAGGTTACTTGTGCCCCAGGAGAGCTGCTAGGGAGCTTGGAACACTGCACACTTGCATTCCGGGTGCTTATTGGGTTACTTATTGTTGTAGTTGCTGGTCAATCGCTCAGCACATCTTTCTGTATGCAGGTCTATGATTTCAGACTCCTGCAAGTGAGGGACAACCTCCCCCGAGTGCCTGTCACCTGCATAGGAAGGAGAACATGACGACTGGGACATTGATCTTCTCACACTGTGATCATTCCTGCTGAGCAAAGTCACTGAAATAACCTTAATTTCATCAGATCCTGAAAGAATCCAACCTACTTTGCTGGGAAAAGCGGTGATGGCGGTGGTGGTGATGACACTAGTGACCACACCTGTGGGACATGGGAGATAGACCTTTTTTTGTTTCTGGCATTTAGTGCTTGATATTTTATTTAGGCTGGAAGAGTAACTTGCTAGGTGCCAAAAATCATCTATTTACTTATTATTGATGTGATTCTTTCCCTACTCTGCAAAGATTTTTTCTGGTGATTGTACTGTGGATCAGGCTCAAGGCCTTCACACTGAGCTCTACCCCCGTTTTTACTTTTGATTTTGAAACAGGGTCAGTAAGTCATCACGTTGGGCTCAAACTTGGGATCTTCCTGCTTCAACCTCCCACAGTGTTGGGATTAAAGATGTGCACCACTGGGTCCAGCTCAAGTAGCTTCTTTGGGCATTCAAACTGTTGTCTCTAGTACATCTGGTGATGAGGTGTAAGAAAGGGCCCTCTGCATCAGTATGCATGTCATGGTAACACTTAGAGGTGCTGCTTTTTGGGGTGAAACCCTCTCCTAACATGGTGCGGAGTCTTTTCCTCAATGAATTAATGACTGACGTGTCAACAGTTCCCAGTGAATTACTTTCAGTCAGTGGCTGCTGTCCCTGAGTTTTCCTTCAAGATCCTGGTGTGTCTCTTGCCAAAGCTCTCATCTCCAGCCTGACCTCCTGCAAGTGACTCTTCCTGGCTAGTTGTGTCGGCTGTTCCCTGACCATTCTTGTAGATGGAGGGGACAGTGCACTCACGGGATGCTCACGAGATATACTCTTTTTTCTTCCCTGTTTCTCAACCAGTCCCACTTTAAGAGTCCTTGGACATGTCCCTGTGTGGCTTTGAGATCCTTCCTAACTTGATTATGACATTTAAGGATGGAAGTTTAAGTTTTTCAGGCCCCATAAGCTCATGGGGAAGCCACTGGGTTCTAGACTGGCAGACAGAGGCCTCACTGGTAGAGACTGCGAATGTTTGTGTGCATACATGGGTGTTATGCATGTGTGTTACATATTCCTAATTGGGCTGGGCAGTTGTCTTTTGGAAACAGATCTGATGGAATCACCATGTGATTACACTTTACCCTGACTCCCTCTGGACTCACAGAATCAAGTGCCATCTTCAAGACCAGACCCTACTTCTCTCAGCCTGCTCTCCACTCCAGTAGGGTCCTGATCCCCAACATAGACATAGACCTCTTTGGTCTGCACCCCTGTGTCTCCTTCTCTAATCTGAGGGCCCTTCCCCATGACTGGAAAAATTCTCCCCGATGCCTCCAGATGTCAGAAGTTGCTGTTCTCTGAAGGATTTGAATCTCTCTGGTGGGGCCATATTTCCTCCCTTTTTTCCTTGCAGCCTCTTTTACAGCCCTTGCCCCAAACCCCGTAATCACTGGTCTCCCTTGCTGTCTTTCTCACTAGGCTTGGAGGACCCTAAGGTCACAGCCAAGCCTACCAGACCCAGCACTCAACACCTAAGACATGCCAGATACACAGGAGATGACCTGTGGGATACCCTGACATGGATGAAAAAGTTTAAAGATGACAGCTGTGGTAGGTGCACACCTGTCATCTCAGCCTTCTGGGAGGAGAGCGAATTCCAGCCCTTCTTGGGCAATTTACTGATGTAGTGAGACCTATTTCAAAATAAAAATGAAAAGGAGGTTTAGAGACACAGCTTAGTGCCATGGACCTAGGTTAAATATCCAGACCGGAGGGAGAAAAAGGAAGAAAGACTAAAGGAAAAGGAAACAAAGAAAAGCAGCACGGGCCTCATGAAATAATGAGGTTCAGATGCGACAGGAAGTGATCCTGGTCATTTTTTACTATAATTTTGGTCCTTAAGGGACCACACTTGTCGGGGCTCCCTGACATATGCAGTGAGGTTCTACCCCAAGGCATACCAGGGACCTGGGGCTCTGCCTCCTCCTGCCCCTTCAGGCGCTGCAGGATCCTGGGCTTGTGTCTGTGGTCCTTGGCTCATTCACCATGCAACACACTCAGAGCTGTGTGTGCCCGTGGAGTCTGACACGGGGCTCACTACAGTAAGGAGCAAGGTCACATGCCCCTGACCTCATGGAGCTTCCTGGCAAATGGGGAAAAGACATTGAAAAAGACTTCTATCCAGGCCTGGTGGTGCAGGCCCCTAATCATAGCATTCTAGGAGCCTGAAGCAAGAGGACTGTAAATTTGAGCCTAGCCTTGGCATGGTAAGTGCCAAGTGACATGGTAAGACCCTGTATCCAAAAAAAGAAAGAAAGAAAGAAAGAAAAAGTCTAGGCAACTATGGGACGTTGTAGCTCAGTGCAAAGGCCCTGGGTTCCATCTTCAGAGAGAAACATTTTTAGAAACGATTATTTGCTTACAAGCAGGTATGGCACTCAGAAAGCCAGGTGTGGAAGAGGAGTCGGCAGGGACCTGACCTGGTTGGTGGGCTGCCTTTGCGAAGTGACGGTAAAGCTGAGATGGGAAGGGTGAGCAGCAGCTGCCTGGAAGAAGGGCCAGAGACCAGGGCATCTGATGTGTCCTGCGGAGCTTGGCTCTTTGTGGGGCCCAAGTCGTGTGACTGGGCGAGGGACATGAAAAGAGAATCATCCCTGAGGGCTGGAGGAGTAGCACAGCAGTTAGAGTGCTTGCCTAGCAAGTGCCAGGCCTTGACTTCAATTTCCCAGCGCTGCATAAGCCAGGTGTGGCGGCACATGCTTGTAATCCCAGAACTCTGGGAGTTTGAGGCAGGAGGACTACAAGACTGACCCCAGCCTGGGCAACCTAGGCTGTCTCTTAAAAAAAAAAAAAAAAAAAGAACAACTGGAGATCTATTTCGGTGGGAAGGCTCTGAGTTCAATCCCCTGTACCAGAGAAAAAGAAAACCAGAAAAAAAGTAAGTTAGATGAGAATGGGTTAATCCAGGAAAGGGCATCACAGAACAGGTATTCTTTGGCAGGTGGCGGTCAGAGGATGAGCTATATCCTAGTCCGTTTCCCTTTTAAATGCTTTAAGTCAGGGTCTCACTAAGTCATTAAGTTGCTGAGGCTGGGTTCCAAGTAAAGGTACTTGTGAAGTCAGATTTGGAAGGTCAGGGAGCAGATGAAGATGTGGAGAGGGGCCTGGGGATTGGGGAGCTAGAAGGCAAGAAACGCCTGTGGGTTGGCCTTCTCTCTTCTGTGGGACCATGTGTCTGTGGTCGCCAACGACTCTAGACAGAACAAGTGGAAGGGCAGGATGAAATACTCCTGTGGATTTGTCTGTGCTGAAGAAGTTTCCCTTGGGCCCCAGGAAAGGGAGCCCACTGCAGCCTCAATTAAAGCAGGACTGAATTTTCTCTTGAGGGAATGTGAAGATTTTCTAAGCTCTGTAGCCTATGTGCTACTTAACTGTAGCCCTCAGGAAATTCTAAAATATTAGTTTCCAAAATGAAAGCTGGAGGAGGACAATTATTATTTGAAAGACTCATTCCTCCCAGGCCCGATGGTGTATGCTTGTAATCTCAGTGCTTGGGGAGGCGAAAGCAGGAGCATCTGAAGTTGACCCCAGCCCGGGCAACTGAACAACTTAGTGACATCCTGTCTGGAACTAAAAATTTTAAGATGAGGCTGCAGATGTAGCTCAGTGTGAAAACTCAGGGTTCAATTTTAAGTATCACAAAAACAAACAACGACGAAAAAGGCTCATTAACACAACCAAACCAAAACAAAAACCCTTTCCTTTATTTTCTGTTTTTCTGTACTTAGGTCTCAATGATGTATTCTAGGCTGGCCTCATCCTGTCTCCGGAGTGCTAGGGTTAGAGGTGGACACCACCACAGCCATCATCTTTCTTTAGGTCCTTCTTCTTTCCTCCCCTCCTCTAGGTTTCCCTCTTCTCTTTCTTTTCCTTTTTTTTTTTTTTTTTTTTTGTGCCAGGGAGTAACCTCAGACCTCAGGCCCTTGCACAGCTAAGTCCGCACTCTCCCAGTAAGCCATGCCCACAGTCCCCACAGATTTTATTTGCTAGTACTTTATACTTTTAAAATACATCTTCAAAGACACATGCTGACTTAGAAGGCATGATTATTTCAGTTTCATCAGTGCAAAAGGTGGAACTCAGTATCAGTTACATCTGTTTAAGGAACATACACTTGCCACTACTCAGTATACCCCCAAAGTATAGCTGATAACTGCAATACTGGTGACTAGAGAAGAAATTTAAATATTTAAAAATGTAATATGCCTATATTTATTTACAATATATTTATTTTAATGTAATTTATAAAAATAACCAGCAAATCTCTACTGCTACTCCTATGTAGAGATACAAAGGATAAGGCTGAAAAATACGTAAGTAAATGGCAGATAATATGTGAAAATGTAATTTTAACAATTGAATTTGGGAAAAACCAACACATAGCATTCTTTCATTCCAAGTTTCATTTGAAAACTTGCTGTAATTACTATAATAGACATACTAAAACTCAATAGTGTTATATATGAGTGATATTTTATCATAAAAGGAACTCAAACAAACCAATTGTTAAAAGGATTAAGAAAGGGACTTTTGATCTTGCAGTTGCTTCTAGATATCAGTAATCTTTTGTTTTACAGAAAAACATCCTTAAAAATCATCATGAATATAGTAAAAGAATGTTACAGGCTGGGGATGTACCCCATGTTGAGACACGTGCCTACTGCGTATATCTCTGGGATCAATCCCGTCCTGGGGTGGGGGGGAAGATCACTGAAGGCCAAGGAAATATAGGACATTTTTCTTTTTTAACACTTCAAATTGTAGTGATAATTTGATAGATATTTTAATAATCTTTTGAATTAAAATTCAGCAGCCATTTACTCCTATTGCCAGATAATTTACAGATGCTAATGTATCTCCACGTGAAATTTCTAAAAGTTCAGCAGAAGTCATTCAGCAGGGACAACAATTCACTCTGTGCTAATCTGGGTTTGGGTTAGAGAGATAACATTCCGTGGCCTTTGACAGAAGCCTTTAAATGACTGTAAAAATGTAGCAGGCAGAGTAGCCGAAGGGGGTCAGTTCTGCATCTGCTTGGAGAAGTCAGAGCAAAACCAGGCAGGAGCATCAGGACATGGGAGGGCACTGCTGCCCCTGCCCAGAGCCAGGCCTCAGAGCGCATGGGGCATGGAGATCGTGGCCCTGGCATGGGCCTGGGCAGCAGAATTTTTTTCCAAGTTAAAGCCTAGAGGGGCCCCTCCATATCCTTTCCATCCCTTCCCTAAACCATCCTCTTCAGCTCCCTGGCTTTGAAAACTTGAAGAGCTGAGCACCTTGGAACATACCTGTAATCCTAGGACTGGGAGGCTGAGACAGGAGGATTCTGAGTTGGAGTCCAGCCTAGGCAATTTAGAGACTTGGCAAGACCTTGTCTCAAAATGAATGAATGAATGAATGAATGAGCAAACAAACAAATAAAGCAAGCAAGCATGCCAGGCCTGGTGGCTCAGATCCGTAACTCCGGCATTCTGGGAAGCTGAGGCAAGTGGATCACGAGTTCAAGACCAGCCTGGGCGACTTAGTGACTTGGCAAGTCCCTGTGTCAGGAAAGATGAAAACATAAAAAGGGCTGGGCTTTTCATGTAGGTCGGTGCCGAGGCCGTGAGTCTGATCCTCCACCGAGTGGGGAGGCAGAAGGGAGTTCCATGGACTCCGGAAATGGAGGAGATGTAAGAAGAATAGGCAGCGGTAATGTTTTGCGTTTTAAAAAAGAAACACAGACCTATTTAGCTCTAGCCCTATATAAAAATAGAAACATTCATGCGTTGTAGTTAGTAAGATTAAAGCAAGGCTTTACCAAGTGGTTTAGGCAGTGAAAGGAGAACAAAAGAAGTAGCAGAAAGTCTGAAGGCGGATTTGGATCAAGGCCAGAAAAGTCAAGGTAATGAACAAGAGTGGAAGAGCTGAGGTGAAGTTTTTTGTGTGTGTGGTACTCAGAATGAGCCAGGGCCTTTGCACTGGTGCACTTCTCCAGTCCATTTCTTACCTTTTATTTTGAGACAGGGACCAAGTTGCTAAGCTGGTTTATTATGTAGCCCAGGCTGGCCTTGAACTCCTGGCAATCCTCCTGCCTCAGCCTCTCAAGTACTAGGATTTCATGTGTGAGCCACTGTGATTGGCTAAGTTTTATGTGGTGCTAAGGGATCCAGGACCTTGTGCATGATGGACAAGTGCTCTAACCACTGACCACTGAGATATGGCCCAGTCTCCTAGTCAGCTGGCTTTTTGTTTGTTTGTTTGTTTTGTTTTTGAGACTGGTCCTGAACTCACTGCGAAGCCCTGGGCTCAGCAATTCTCCTGACTCATCCTCCTGAGTGCCGGGAATACAGGTGTGTGCCACCATGCCTGGCTTTATGCTGCTGCTGGTGAGTCAACCCAAGGCCTTCCTTTTGCTAGGCAAGTATTTAAACTGTTGTGCCATTCCTCCAGCCTTAGTCAACTGTTCTAACATGAAAGCAGCCCACAGTCATCTCAGATAGAGTCCCAATGGACCCCAGATGTCCTCACTTGATATACCAAAGGAGACCAAAGGAGGAGACCAAAGTGCCTTCACTTAAACCCTCAGAGCCTGTAGGGACATGTAGTCAACCAGATGCACCTCAGTCAGTGTGCGGGCAGAATGGTCAGGTGGGCTGGGCATGGATATGTCTTTTATTTTAAATATCTTTTGATAAGAACATCTGAAAAAACTTAAGCCAAGTATACCATGTTGTTTCAGCAAAGGGAAAATAACCAGATTTATAAGAATGTTGAAACCTAAAGGACTTTCTAAGTTTGCTAACAAGCTGGACTTTGTACTTACTTTTTAAAAAATGGCTTTATTGAGGTATGGTTTGCATGCCATAAATTCACCCACAGAAAGTGTAAAAGTCACTGTTCTTTTCATTAACTGTATAGATTATTGCAGTTTGTCAGTGTTGTTTTTTGGTAGCTCTGCAGAATTCTGCAACTCTCATCTCCACCTTAGCTTTCTTTTCCTTCCTCTGTAGGGGTGAGAATGGATCCTGAGACCGCACATAGGCTAGGCAGGTGCTGGACTGCTGAGCTATATCCCCAACTCTCAGACTTCTTTTTAAAACTAGAAATCTTATTTAAACTATTTTTAAAAGTAAGATAAATGTTTAACAGGCTAAATGCTTAGTTTTATTTAATTTAAAACATTTCATAAGACTACACTTTCAGGGATCTATAGTTTGTCAATTTAAAACATTTCATGTCACATTTAAGCTGCTGCCTACCAAAAAGACAATGAGTATCACTTCATAGCAATGTTCAGCTAAGACCTATACTGCTGAACTTCTAGGCTTGTTTTTTCTTTTCTTGAAAAGCAGATATAAATAAGCTGCATAGTCAGGTGTGTTGGCCCATGCCTATAATCCCAGCACTCAAGAGGGAGGACTGCTAGGAGTTCAAGGTCAACCTGGGCTACATAGTGAGTTTAGACCAGCCAGAGCAAGACCCTGTCTTAAAAAAAAAAAAAGAAAAGAAAAGAAAAAAAAGCCAGTATAAATTAGAAGATATTTAAAAGATTTGCTAAATACTGATTTTTCTGGAGGAGGGGGGTGATACTGGGGATCAAATCTAGAGGTTCTCTGTCACTGAACTATATCCTTAACCCTTTTTATTTTTTTAGATAGAGGCTTGCTTATTAAGTTGCCCAAGCGGAACTCAAACTTATGATCTTCCTGTCTTAGTCTCCCTTAGTGCTGGGATTACAGACATGCGTGGCTTGATAAATATTTTTATAAAGTACGAGAGATAAATAATAACTGATGAATTTTTTTCAAGAAGGCAGGAAAAGGTTAGTATTGTATGTACTGTTGAAATGCGGCCAGTAATTTCTTTTCAGCATTGTCAAATCTTTACTGTCAATAAATGTGTTTGTGTACCTCGTTCTGCCCAAGATAGTGCAGGGAGGTATGTAGTACAATAGAGATCTCTTTTATTGTCTAGAGTAATGGTGAGAAATTACCCTATTTTTTTTTATTGATGCCCACTAAAGTAGAAGAAAACAGATTTCTAGAAATGTTTGATTTATACTCTTGATAAAATTTTCATTTATCAGCATTAATGTAAAAAAGCATGATAAAAATCCTTAGTACATATGAAAAAATTTAAAAGACTGCCCTGAAGTTCTCTACTGTGATCAGTTAAGGAAGAGACAGTGAAGGACGGTGGCAGGGTGTGGACAGAGTGTGCTGAGAACGAAAGGACCATGAGGAAGAGGAACATGCCAGGCATTTGGGGGAAGGAGGAGCATGAGGAAGAAGAGGGAAGACAAACACACAGACTTATAGGCCAGACCTGGGGCGCCGGCCTACCCCCCCAGGACTCTGGGAGGATGAGGTAGTACAATGGCAAGTTCTAGCCCAGCCTGGGCAATTTAGCCACTTACTGAGAGCATGTCTCAAAAAAAAAAAAAAAAAAGAGAGCTGGAGATGTAGCCCAGGGCTCAGTCCCCAGTACCACCACCTAAATAAATAAATATGTTAAAAGAAGGGAAAAAGAAACATATTCCATATTTCAGGCAGCCTAAGAGGGAAAAACAGAGTAAGAGGAAGAGACAGGGAGACGGTTCTGTCCTGGCCTTACATGGACCTTGCTGTTAAAGACCAGGAAGCCAGGGTGTATTGGTGCAGCTATATAGGTATAGCTGCAAATAGGACTTTGGGATGTGTCCTTTGAGTGTGATGAAACTGAGCTCTGGGCTATACGGGGCCTCTGTGCTACAGGCTTTCTGTTGGGTCTTGCTCTGACAGTTCCCCCTCTACCTTAGCAGGCTGGAGGGACAATGAAGACTGGCATGGAACCAGGTCCACAGGGAGCAGAGCCAACTGGAGGCCCTCCTGGGGCAGGAGGGGAGGGGACATGGAATTGCTGGGCTTTCCTTCCTCAGACATACTGCACATATAAATCTGAACTATTTAAATTCACAATGTGACATCTCAGTCTATCTTTTAAATTTTATATCTTGAGAAAAGGTCTTGTTGATTTGGTAAGTTGTCCAGGCTGGGCTCAGACTTGGTGGTCATCCTGCCTCAGACTCCCAGAGTATTGGGATTACAAGGTTTAGCTCTGACAGAATACTTTAAAACTCTATCTAGTTTCAATCATGTTATCAGTACAAAACTAAGTCCTGAATTCTGGTCACGGCTCTGTCACCACTCTGGCCATGAGTGACACAGGACAACTTCCAAATTCTTAATGCGTTTTAGTCATTAACTGAAGGGATTTGATTAGAAGATATCTGATATTTTCTCCATCTCAAAGAATTTTTTAAATCAAAATTTAGGGGAAAATTCTTTAAAAATACAAATCAGAAGGAAAAAATATCTTTATTAAAATACCCTTAAGATGGGACTGGATAAATAGCACAGCAATTAGAGTGCTTGTCTAGCAAGCACAAGGCCCTAGGTTCCATTCCCCAACACCATGTAAGTTGTGTGTGGGGGCACAGCTTGTAATTCCAGCATGGAGGGAGGCCGAGGCAGAAGGACTGCAGTGAGTTTGAGGGCAGCCTGGTCTATACAGTGAATTCAGGACAACCGGGACCAGAGACCAACAACAAAAAACTCTTTAAGATTCTTAAGAATGTATCTTACATTTAGGATGAAGGAAACAATTTACGGAGTGGCCAGGTTTCATTTACATTAAAGAAATCTCTTTTCCTAGAACGCTGAGATAAGATCAGCACTAGAATTATACTATGTTGCTTTAAATGTTTTTAAAAAACTTGCAATTTGGAGCGGGGCCTGGAGGCACAGGCCTGTCATCCCAGCATTCTAGAAAGCTGAGGCAGGAGGACTGAAAGTTCAAGCTCATATTGAGCAACTTGGTGACTAAAAGAGACTTTGTCTCAAAATCAAAAATAAGAAAATAGGCTGGGGATGTAGTTCAGTGAGAGGCCCTGGGCTAAATTCCTAGTACCAACTAACAAACAAACAAAAGAACCAAACACATACACATGCAAACATACACCCACTCCCATACCCACACACACCTTTGCAACTTGGTGTTAAGCCAATCATAAAAGTCACCCCTGGCAACCTCAGCCCTTCTAAGAATTGGCCTTTGTAAAGTCAAAATTATGGCATATAGTTTGAAAACAGTATATGAACAAGGGCATAGAGGGGAAGAAGGCAATTACTAAGAATCCCCGAAGCGGAGTTCCATTGCTTCCCCTCTCATTTTTGCCAGAAATCACCCGGTTCCGATTTGAGTGCTGCTGCTCACAAATAAAGGGGAAAGGCGGTGGGTGGGGGTGGGAGGCTACACTGTCATCTCTTAGGGAGTCAACCCTCTCGGTGCACAAAGACAACCACCAAATCTTCCGATGGTGTATTAGAGCTGCGTGAAAGAGTGGCAGTGGGATTTCTGGCACTTGAATTAAGCGGAAACAATATTTTTGGCTAGAGAGATTTCTCATGAGTTCTCTCGGGGAGTCTCCGAGAAGGCCATCTGGACCCAACAGTATTTCTTTTGTAAGGTCCTGCTTTTGGAACCATAACGAAAGGTGTGTGAGCTGCCGTCAGACACCTATGGAAATAATTTGATTTCCATATTTGGGAGTGGGGTGGGGGGATTTATTACTGTTTGTAATTTTTCCAGATGAAAAGAATCCCCTGTGGACAAAAACACTCCTACTTTATTAAGGGGTGAGTTCCTAATTTATAATCCAACACAGGATGTACTTATTAATGTTAACTCATTAATTTGTGCTATTGTTCTCTCATGAGTGAAATTCGAACTGTTCAGTTATGTGGGATATTTACAGTTGTGATGTTGGGTAGCGACCTTGGTTTTGACCTTTCTAATTGTTAACTGAACCTAGATCTTCAAGAGGAAACACTGCCCCTTCCTTGATTTTTAGCCAGCTTGTGAACCTAGAAGGAATGAAAAAATATTGGAGACAGCAAAACAAAATCCTTCAAAACCCAAATAAAGCACATGCAACCATGCTAAGGAACAAACAGTGTTTAGGAAACTGAAAGTGAAGAAAAACCTTTTTTTTTTGGCCAGATTGTGCAGAAACAGAAATATTCTAGCAGAGTACTCTTTTAAATCACTTTTCTATTCCATCATCTTTTCATTTAGCATATCTATTCAGAAAGAAAGAATATTTTCTTAGGGCTGGGGATGTAGCTCAGTGGCATGTTCAAGGCCCTGAGTTTGATCCCTAGTACCTCAAAAAACAAATAAAATAAAATAAAGGAAGGAAGAAAGAAATCGGAAAAAAGAAAGAAAGAAAACATTTTGAATTAAGGTTTCCTGTGATCATTTTTAAAAAGCAACTGTCTCTGGTTAGCTGTCATATTTGGTAAGTGATGAATAGGAAAAGAGAAAAATTTAGTAGAAAGTTCACATCTTTAGCAATAACTTCAAATATAGTATTGAACATATTTGAGTTTTATATATATACTGTATTAATATGTATGTTACAGGTATTTGTTTCTATAGTTGCTATCAGTTCTATCTAATTATTTGCTTAAGCTATTTTAATTATTACATTACATACTGTATATAACTTAGTGGATAAGAAAGAACTGTTAAAAATCATATTTCTTTAGTAAGTTAGCACTAATTCTAGTTCTGAATGGAGACTTTTCAAAAATTATTGGAATCACCATGTTTGTGAATAGGTGACATAAAAAATGAATTTATTTTCCAGAAATTCCTTTATAAATTTAAAATAAACCACACGAGAATGGTTTATCCTGGGCACAGTATTTTACCAAATAATTTGAAGCTAAAATAACTAATGACATGTAGATTTTATCCCCAAATGCATCTTTCAAAAAGGATGGGAGAAAAAAATCAGTTTGATGAATAGTGTGGATAGACAGCAGGTATCAGCTACATCAAAAATAGTTTAGTTTCTAGGGTTTAAAATAGAAGTGTAGATTATGTAGAATGTTTAAACTTTTTCTGACAGATTTTTTTTCTGATAGATTTTAATAAGAGCAGATAATCTGGAGTCCCTAATAACAAACCACTGCCTGCATTCTTGCTATGGAGAAGCACTGGGCCAGGCAAAATTCTTTAGCCTCAAAATCTCTGAGCTTCCTAAGACCACACAACCATAAGGATCATTACCTGTCAAACAGTGATGGATTATATCATTATTATATATTTTAGTATATTTTTTCTTCACCCAACATTACATTAAGGGTGTAAGCACAGAACTTCTAGTTAAAAGAAAACAAAATTCTGCAATTTCTAAGAGTGAAACCCAATAACTTTACTGCTTATGATCCGTGGCTTTTGTCATTTAGTGAGAAAAGGCAGGAAAAAAGAGTAGGATTTTTATTTGTGTACAACAATAACCATTCTTATCATTAGTAGAAAACACAAATGGTCTATCTAGCATTAACTGTGAACCTCAGTTGTGTCTTTGGTCTTTGGCAGAATATAATTTAAGATGGAAGCTAGAAAAAGTAGAAAAAAGCAAAGACCCCTAAGTTTGCCTTCTTGGTCATTTCTACCTAAAAACATAACTTGAATGAAATTTTCATCAGAGGGAGGAATTGGTCTTTTAGACATTTATGAGAGTCTCACCGGGACGCCAAGTATCGGTTTCCCATTTCTGAGAGTCATCTGGGCTTTGGACAAAGTATCCATGGGCTCACATTTTCATCAACGATTCCCATTTGAAATAAAACAGATTAGATGTTTGTTAGAGGTGCTATTTTCTACAGCTGAGCAACCTATTTATATGAAGGCTTTGCAAACAGAACCTGCACTATTTAAAACCCCAAGAACCCCTCAAGACCCAGAGCCACCTGCCTGCAGTCCCCATTTTGAGACCAGTCAGTGTACAGGCAAAGTGAAACGAACGAGCTTACTGGGCAGAGTAACCACATGTTCCCCCGGAAGGAAGCCCCATTACTTGAAGCATTTAAACCTTGCTGGACAAAACACTAGGAGAATTTGCTGTAGGAAACCTCTGCAAATGGGGCAGGAAAGAAATGACCTAATAGGTAGCCTCTCTCTCCTCCCATTCTGCGGCTCCGTGTTAGGAAAAGCTGTCCTGCCAACACTTGGGAAAGCTTGTGCCCCACCAAGAGGGCATTTACAACACACAGCTCAACATCTAACATGTAAGCTGCCGTCATCAAACGGCATGGACAACTGGACAGTCTGCCTGGGAACAATATTTTTAAGATACAATGGAAAAGGATTGTTTTCCTCATTCAAGAACTTAAATGCCAGGAAAAGCATGTTTCTGGGTTGAGTTTTGTTTGCCCGCTAGTCTCATTTAGGTAACCTCCCCAACACCCCAAAGGCTTATAATGCCAGGTGGTTGTCTCTGATGCAATCCAACATGAGACCCAGTTTGGCTGGCACATGACAACAATGCTAGCCCACGCTGAAATTCGGGACACATGCTGCCTCAGTTTCCTTTTTCTGTAAAAACTGCTTATCACGTGCATATCTTCAGCTGGCATAAGGCACAGGGCAGAGAGACAGAACACTGTGTGTGAGTGTGCGTGCATGTTTGTGCGCAGGCAGGTGTGAGAGAAGGGAGGGATGGAGTTTTGCGTGTGTGAATGCCTGGAGTCTGTGGCTCCTCTCGCCAGGTAAAGGCCTCTGTTTTTACTTCTGAAGGATCTTGATTTCTGGGTTAAGACAGACACGGACATAAAACACAATGTCAGCTTGAAAATACTATTCTGTGAGATGCTTTATTTCTCCTGATGGCCACTATTGAGGTGAAAAGAAAAGATGCTATTTATCCTGTCCAAATTGGATGAGTGGAATGTAACATATTCTGTTTTGGGATATACAGTGTGAGTTTGTGCAAAGATAAGCCTGTGTGTATACACGCGTGTGCATGTATAAATGTGACTATGCGTGCATGGTCAGGTTGAAGGCAGATACCCACAGGAACTGACCCAATTAATATTGTTATCTACTTTTACAAGTCCTGGGATTTCAGGTGTTCCTTCCGCCAGTGAAAGTGCAAGGGACATTTCTCACATGAATGTCACAGGTTCACCATGACAAAAACACTTTCTTTTTCTTTCTTTTTTTCTTTTTCTTTTTTGCAAGGGAGACTGTTGAACATTGAGAACCTTAATAATTTTTCAATATTCTCTCTTTCTCAAGCAATTTGCATTGAAGACATCAAAACTTCATTTCTTATGGAAGTCACAAAGCTGAGTGCAGAGATTGCCACTAGGAGAGATTTTTACATGTAACTTTCCCTCCTATCCTTCTAAAAAGAGGCAAACAGTACTATTGCAAATAACCTTTAAGATAATTAACTGACAATGCTGCAACTAGCATAAAATCTTCCTTCAGGCGACACCTAATTTAAGTGTTACTGGCACAAAGTGGAGACAGATTGTGCATTACCAATGCAATATTTACATAGCAGGAACCCACAGAGCAGGAGACGCGAGGCTCAATGATGCACTAAATTAGGAACAACCGTACTCCAGTGTTAATTCGCTTTCCATTCTATCCAAATCTCAGGTCCAGAAATTGGTACAAACATACATACAACCTCCCACTCTTAAATGACTAAACCGGAGGAGCTTTTGTACTTTCCCCCCCTGCCCCCAAATTAAAATAACTTGAAATTTATTTCTTTTCTCCACAAGAACCATTTGGTCAAACTGTGTTTATTTCATTATGACTTGCTCTCACTTTGATCTAAAATTATTTTCCTACGAATGCTAAATTGAAGTCTATAGAGGAAGAGCTAAACAGACGTCTATTTTCCCAATGTATTTTATGAAATAAATAGAAGGAGAGCCACGAATATTAAGGTACAGGGAAGGGCATGTCTACCTTAGTGGCGATGAATCTAGTTTCTGCCCCACCTTCCACACACCCCCACCAGATACAATGCATTTTCCTAAAACCAGTCAAATTTTTTTTTTCATTCTTGCCCACAGTATTTTAAACGTCAGTTTCATCCAAGGCATTAACAAAATATTTACCTTTCCTAATTGCTGATGTTCTCTGAAGGCGGCAATCAGTTCCTCAGCCCACTGTATTTTTTCTGGGGAAGGGGTGAACTGCTCCTGGACCACGGCGATTTGGCTAGGGTGGATCACCTGCTTGCCTACAAAGAGATTAGTAACACCAGAACCATGCCTCAGACAGATGTTTAAACAAAATATTTTTACCGCAAAAAGGTTCCTCAGTGCTTCCCAGACTGTTTGCCAAATCACTAATTTAGAACTTTTTTGAAGGACGATTTAAAAAAAAAAACAAAATAAACCAAAACCCTGTAATAAGACAGGCTTTTCCAAAGCACCACATTAGAACAAACCCAACAATGGAAGTAATTGTGTTTCGATCCTATAGAAATGCTACCTCGGTGCTGATAAGTGCTTATTTTTAGTTACAGGTGGATTGGTGAGGCAGCTCATTGAGTAATTTGCTTGGCCTGGGACTTTCAAAGACAATGCCCGCAAATTAGTGATTATTTTGAGTTAAATGAAATTAAGTGAGAACATTTTATAAGTTGTCTGTTTCTTTTTTTTTGTAGGATTATGTCACTTTCTATGATTCCTTGTAGAAGTGGTTATATCAGCTTTCCTAGAGCTTACAGAAGCAGATGTTACAATTATACTAACAGCAAACACTATCTTGTAATATTACATTCAGTTTTCTTTCTTGAACATGAACACATGTCATTTCTAACCCCTAACAGAAATTTGAATTTCAGTGAAAATAATGTATCCAGCACAGTAAAATATAAACCAATGTAATGTCTAGATTATTCTAATTAAGTTTTAAAAAATAATAAATGAAAGAAAATTTCTTTAGCTTAAAACATAGCCAGATTTTCCCTTTCTGCTTTAGAATAGAGGTTGGCTGTTTTCCTTTTAATAGCAATGAACTCACTGAGAAGAAATACTATCTAAAAATACTTTCAAAAATATGTTTGGTTCTTTGACAAGTTTAAGGATTTTAAATAAAAACATTATATTTCATAATGTTTTAAAATAGAAACATTACAAGAGTCCAGAGATTCTGTCAAATTATGTGACATTAAAGAAGCAATTTCTCAATCAGAGAAGTGTGGAATCTAACCAGGTCTTTAATAAAATGCAACATAATTTAATGTTATAACTATGATGAAATTATAGTTTATTATATGATAAAGTTATAGACATAATTTTCACCTTTAAAAATGAATATTCACTTAACAGTCATTTACTCTGCTACACACATTCATTGGCATGCCAATTTGCTTTGCTTTAGAAATAGTAGTTTAAATATTTAGCTGATGTAAAATTATATCCTGGGTGTTTTACAAAATTCCAACTCTTGTTACTGTTATTATTATGTCAAACAGAAAAAGGAATAAAGCTTTTAAAAAATTTTTTTAGTGTTTTAAAAACAGAGGTTGACAGAACAGTATCTTTTCCTTACTGTGGCATAATTAAACCATCCTCATGCTGCTGTTTCATTCTTACTTGTTGGTGTAATAATAAAACTTTAAAAACTTATATATATTAAGATGCCTTAAGTTATTTGAAAAATATTTTTGGAAATAACATGAGTGATGACAAATGAGAAAGCTTTTCAATAATAGGTACTGAGATTATGTTTAAGTAATCCAGTAGTTATTACCGTATTATTAATAAAGGATGTCAATTCTAGTAGTCATTTCCTACTAATTGTTAGTCTTGAATTTCATAATTTATGTACATAATTTACATTCACGAGTGAAAAGCCAAGTTTCACGGGAAATTCTTGGTACGGGCAATACAATTTGACTGGCAAACATAAACTCCTGAAAACACTGTAAAATATTTGATGGCTCTCAAGTGCCTTTATTTTGGTAATGAGGCCAACTTTAAGATATGTGTCAGATTTTAGAAATCTAAGTACATTCATATGTGAAGTTCTCAGTGACTGTATAACAGGCTTTACTGCCATGTGGGAACGAAGCAAATATTTTATCCAGAAGAGTTGTTATTGACAAGTTACTGAGAGGGAGCAAAATTGGACGACATTAAAATTTATGACCATGAAATCCTTTTTACAGTACTACTTGATATATCTTGCTTTAAATCAATACCTGTCAAGTCTTTTAGGTAACTTTATGATGGTGTCATTTTTGTCTCCTACAAAAGACTGCAAAGAAAGAAGAGAACCTAGAGCGCTTCCTATTTATACTCTTTCCTCTCAGCATGTCACGCCAGAGTTACTGGAATGACGAAGTCTGCTGCTAAAGCTTCATTCCAAGATTGAGTCTGAGTGTCTTTTTATTTAAAAAATCCTAAAGTTAATGGCTTTTATACAGCCAATGTATTGATTTAAAATCAATCAACATGGATTATGACCCCATGAAACACTGACTGCAGAAAAGAACTCCATCACATGTTTTGGTGTATGGTTAACTTTTAAAGTAAGTGTCTGGTTTTAAACTATACACACACGCACACACATTATTAAAAGTACAGAAAACCCTTAGAGCCCAGATTCAATCTTCCCTCTCAGCATCATGGATAACACACTTTCCCTCAATTCTCAGCCTGTGCACCACCTGCTCCTGGTAGATATCTGAGTTGGGCTGCAGTCCTTCCTCTTCCTTGCTCCCTCCCTTCCTTTCCTATTTTTCCTTTCCTTTTTTCCCCTTTCTTTCTTGTGTGAGGCATGTAATTGCCAAACCTTGGGCCTCACACAAGAAGGAGGAAAGAAAGGAAATTAGTACAAAGATTGTGAGTGCTCTAAAACCACTCAGTAAAAGCATTTTTTATATTCTACAAATAATCTCATATCTTTTAATGACCTTTTACTGGCACGTAGAGATATAAGTGGGACAATAAAGACTTTCTCTGTTAAGAAAATTTGCAAAATGGCCCTGGTGTGGCCCCAGTTTACGCCATGTCCACGTGAATGCATAATGGGCACTGTGCCCTGGTCGCTCCTGCTCTCCTGCCTCCGTTTTCCTGTGATTTAATCCTCCCCGTTGTGGAGAAACAATAGTGCCAGGCCCATAAGTTCTTCGTGCTGAGCTGGGCACCGTCTCGAAATTTAAACCTGATTTGAACTAGCCTGGCTTGTGCGATTGAATTGGGGACCAATTTAATTCGGCCTTGGATCTTGGAGACAGTCGCCAGCCCCCTCTGGAATCTTTGGGGCAAACACAACTCCGGAGGAAGTGGAGGAGACCCAAGTTACATCGAGGGCTGGAGATGCAGGCCAAGGCTTTCTCTTTTCGATTGAATTAGTTCTCATTTCAGACAACATCTGGCTTCCTGGCAGCCAATGCCACACATTTTAGGCCAACAACACCAGGGTCCATTACATAGCTTTCATGGAGTTTTTCTCCAGCCTCCCCATTTGGGTCTCAACCCAGCCAGCTGTGGGGAAGAGGCGGGGCTGCACAGCTCTGTGAGTGTGGTGGAGGGGTTCTTTTCTCTCCTGATCACTATCAAATGTCAGGAGCACTTGCTTATTAATAATGCAGATAGCTCAAAAATTTTCTCTATAAAAGGGATCACTTTTTTCATTTAAAAAGTCAAAGGTTTATTTTAACTCTTAGATACACAAAAACAATTGCAACTTTAATTCTAACATAATTATCATATATAATATATACAATTATATAAAAATATATATAATTTTAATTTATTTAATTTATGATTTATATAATTTTAATTTATATAATTTTCGAGTTGCTCAGGCTGGCTTTGAACCTGTGAGACTGATCCTCCTGCCTCAGCCTTGTAAGTGGCTGGGATTATAGGTGTGTGCCACTGTACCTGGCTGTAGTACTTTTTAAGTCTTTCAATTTTATTTCAGGCTAAAGAGTCATTCATTTAGATGTCATTTACATTTGAGGGCACTTAACGAGATGCTTTGTTTTGTAGTAACCCCTTACTAGATATAATCCCAAAAGGTTTCTAACAGAGTGCTTGCTTGGTCTTTTCTTATTGGCCATATTTCTAGTATGAATATTCCAAAGCTTTCAGCATGAGAACAAGTAGGAATAAAAGAGCATATGGTGTTTTCTTCTGTGTGTGTGTGTGTGTGTGTGTGTGTGTGTGTGTGTGTGTGTGTGTGTGTGTGAGTCTGTTTCAAGTGTGTTTTATATGTAGGAAACTATTGTGGTTTTTCAAAAATCAGATTTCTGTTGTAAAAAACACAGTTTTCGGTCACTCCCCAGGCCCATGGGGATGAGAGGGATGCAGCACAGCAGTCATCAGCGGTCGCCTGTGTCCTAGACTAGGCTGTGAGGGACCTGCTGATCCAAGTGCCAGCAATGCCCATAGGTGTTGCCAGGTCACTCGCTGTCAGAGAGGTATAAATGGCAGAACAACAAAAACTAGTTACACATAAAAAGTAAAACACAGAAAGTATCATCAGTTTTTCTTTGGAAATATATTCACATTTTGGCTATTTTAGGAAAATTTTTATCCACCCATCAATTCAAATTCCTATGGCAATCTACTCTCGATTCTGTTATAGCCTCATAACTCGACTGGGATCACAAAACTGTAATAAAATACTTAAAGAGGACAGGAGAAAAATGGGAATAAATATAAATAAGACAAAGGGTTTGCTTTTTGACTTTGAGAGTCAAAGAAAAAACATGACAATTTTTTTGGCAAAATGGCTGTTGCTCAAAGTGGTTGCTGTTCACAACTTTTCATGTCATAGATAGTGGTATAATCTACATGTGATATCAATGACATGAGAAATATAATTTCTCGTTAAAGTTCTCTCTGGAACACTAATCTACACACTACATTTTTTTCCCCTCCTATTGGGGATTGAGCCCTGGGCCTTCACAATGAGCTGTGAGCTACACCCCGAGCCTATTTCTGATTTTTGGTATCTGAGGCAGAATCTTGTTAGGTCGCTCAGGCTGGGCTCAAACTTGCAGTCCCCCTACCACAGCCTTCCAGGACACTAGGATTTCAGGTCTCTGCCACTGAGCTTGACACAAACACCATTTTCTAAAATATCAAGAATCATACCAGTGAAGCCCAGGGCAGCAGCTTCTCTCGACTGTCTACGAAGCCCCTCTTCATCCCGGAAGTCGATGTACACCAGATCTATGGCTTGCAGGCCAAAGGCCTTCGCTGTGACGACAATCTTTTGTCGGGCATACAGAATGTCCTGTGTGTCTTTACTACTTGTTGCACCTGAAAATGGGATATGGACACAAAAAAGGAGGCTGGAACTTTGCAAACCAAACCCAGACATTTATTATAAAAACTTAGTGTATGAAGACATCAATATATTTCTGGAAATGGCTTCTCAGCAAAATAATTTTTTAAACAGAAATGAAGAGAGGGGTGCAGGGAGGCGGTGTTAGGTCTCCCATGTCTACTTCCCTGGCAAGGCATCTTTCAATCCAGTCACTTCTGCATGCATCTAGGAAAGGCCCCTCCTCCTGTCAGGAGGTGAGTCAGGGTCACAGGGACTCCCCACAGATTTTTCTCCTTGTCATCGCTCCGATGCAGCAGCCTTAAGACAGCACCACTGACAGTGACCGGGAAGTGGAGCAGGTCACTGCTCACACTAAGCCCACAATGGCAGGTGCTGGGCTTGGCCCACTGTGCTGGGGCTGCAATGCGGCCCATTCTAAAGGGATTTGGAGTTAAGCACTTGGGCTCCAGGGTTTGGCTGCAGCACCTGGGGAATGGAAAGGGCACTCATTTTGGGAGAGGCAGAGTGTCAATGTGCCTCTGTCGTCCACTCAGCTGCCACACACACCGAAGACACCCCCCCACCCCCCGCAAAGACTGATATTAAAATAAATTCTGTTCTTTCTTTCTCACCTTGAAGAGACTGGGAAATGTCACTGTTTATACTTGGACCATGACACTCACTGCCCAGGGAAAGTGCTTCCAAGTCCCTGGGATGTGGTTTTGCAGCCTTGGCCCTCACAGGCTCCAGTTACATAAATACTGGGGCTGGAACTAGTACTCAAGGGACAAGGAAAATCCGCCCAAACCAGCAGTGTCCCAACAAATGCTTAATAAGAAAAGTTCTGGAATATACTTTAAGGACACATTTAGGTCTGTCTTAAATAATATTTACATACTACAATGACGATGCCAATGTAGAAGTGATTTAAATTTGTTTTAGATGCGTAGGCAGCCCTTGGACTAATGGGAAGACAAAATACCTAAGTAATTATTGAGTTTGTCTATATAATATATTTATTAGGAGTCAAGCAGATGCTGTATATTCTTAAACATGCCTGAGGCTGCAACAGGCTTTTTATTAGCTATTTTGTAAATGAGCAAAAGTGATATATTTTGGAGGCTGGAGAGCTATGAGCAGCCCTAAATTATCAGAAGTGGTGTCTACTCCATTGTCATAAAAAGCCATTTGCATGGTTGGTAAATACATATTGTTATGTAAATGTCCATTTGTGAGTGACAAAGAAAAAATTATGCACACATACATAGATACTCCTCACAGAGAGAAAGAGAGGAAAAGGGGGGGCCCTCTGGCACCTATGCTCGCTCGAAAATCTTCTCCTCCAAAAACAACGGCATCTAGGAAAAGACCCACTCGGGGCCCGACTTTCAGCGTTTCTTCACACACTGCCTGGAACAGAAGAGAACAAGTCTCATAAACACGCTCGTGGGAGAGAGGAAGGGTGCAGCTCAGGAGCCGGGAGACCCGTTCCTAGCCCAGGCTGGCTGAAAGCAGCCTACCACTGCAGCCCTAATTGAACCCTTCCCAAAGCATTTGCCATTGTCCAAGATAAGTACCCTGTAGCTCTCTGTTTTGCTTGGGGGATTTTTGTAATCTAACTATTACTACATATTAGTACAGCTATAACATTCAAATTGTAGGTCATCCAATTTCTAGAGAAACTTTGAGTTAGATTGTTCTGATTGCTCTAAGTTCCTCCTCCTCCTCCTCCTCCTCCTCCTTCTTCTTCTTCTTCTTCTTCTTCTTCTTCTTCTTCTTCTTCTTCTTCTTCTTCTTTTTTGCTTTAAGAGATTCTAAGTAATAAACGGAACACCACTAGGGAAAAAGAAGGACTGTAAAAATCATACTAATTTGATTATTTGCACTAGAAGCAAATAAATGATCTCAGGATTAATAACACACAATATACAACCTCCAACTTCAGAGGGAAAAATGCCATAAGTCCTATCCGATGTGTTCATACAGCAACTTTCGCATTTCTGAGTGAAAGTAAAGATTAATAGCATTGGTCACAGACATAACTGTGACTCTCGGAAGGTGGAGATAGAACCTGCTAATACAAATGTGGGTGGGAAAGAAATGAGGAACCAGTAAGGACACTGTTGATTAATTTCAAGTGTTGTAAGGGCTCCTAAGTACATTATGGAATAAAATGGTAAAACAGTGCTTAAAATTAAATCACTGTATGAATCTGGTTGCTTCTAAGGGATGTGTTTTCGATTATATTCTGAGGGTTCTAGGGTGGGCTGCAGGAATTTGTGGGTATTTGTGTAAACGAGCCGATCACGAGACGAGGCTTGGAACAACCTCCGAACACTTGCACTTAGCTCCCCTGTGCAATCCCACAGGTCCCAAAGTTCCTCATCTGTGCTCACACACTCTCTCTCTAGCCCAGGCCAACTATCGTTTTTTTCTTTGTTTTTCAGTGATTTCTTTCTCCTGCTCTCTGGGGGTCGAGGGGCCTGGAAACTCAGGAAGGGGGTGCAGAGGGTGCCAGACTGCTTTTCACTGGTCAGGTGGGATGAGATGCACATTTGGGGAAAAAAATTAAGTACCCACTGAAAAGGGGGCAAGAAGCTAGTGATGGATTTGGCAAGGCAGGCAGGTTAGGGCAACCACAGGGCGGCTCAGCTCAACTTTCTGAACGTGTATTAGAAAATATTCTGTGTTCTAATGTGCCAATGTGAACTAATAGACTGCAAATTATTTGTGTATGTGAATTTATAAAAAATAATCCCATCTACTAGGCTTTACAAAAATGCTGCTACGAGAGGCCAGAAAATGTCCCGATGCAAAGGCCACCGATAGAAAAAGAACAATTAATTCATAAGAGTACCATAATTAATTTACTACACACATTTAATCTATAAATGTAATAATTCAAAGCATGAATTTACATAGTGATTAATGGAAATTATGCCTCATGATATGTAAATATTTTTTGAAATGTTTAGGACTAGAAAGCCTTTCCTTTCTATTTTAGCCAATTTCTTTGTTTCCTAAGATACTGACAACCTGGATTTTAGACTTTTACAGTTGATGAATAGTGCTCAAGGTTTATTTTGCTTAGAAATCTTTCTTTAAAAATATTTCATTTTAAATAGGTGTTTTACTGGAAAGCAAAGGTTCTATTTAGGTGATAAACAAAATGCTTATTTATGTAACCACATTATGATTTTCTTACCTTAAAATTGAGCAAGCCCATTGCAGTTTCCACAAAGGGGATTAAATTCATTGGTTGGTCAAGTTTTCGGCCTTTTAAATGGAATGAAAATTTGTCTGAAAACTGAAATCAAAAGTGTTGGGGATTAGTGGCAATAGAAAGTATATCCCTGGAATGAAGACACAGACGTAGTCTACAGTTAAGTCTTTGACCTGAGGAAGTAGTATCCCAGCCTCTTTTGTCTATGCAAAAGAATTTTAAAATAAAATAAAGAAAGCAAAAAGAAAAAAGGTAATGAAGCTTCCATCACATGAAATAGTAAAACGTCAAACGATACCAAAAAAAGAAAATTTTTTTTCACCAGTTTGGGGCCTAAGAATCAGACTGGGAGATTCCTGGGTTTAAATACTTCCCTTGAAAACATATTTACCAGAGACCTTTGCCCTCTGTGCATTAAATGCAAATGCAGGCCTCAAAACAATGCAGTCCTACTGTACCTGCGTTCTGTTTTTGTCCCGTGCCCAGCCCTGACATCAGTAAGGCTGCCAGCTGCCTTCTACGTGGAATCTGTATTAGTCATTGTAGCACCATTACCCTTTGTTCAGATGGGTTTTCTCCATAATTTTTTAGCTTACCTAGGAAGACCTTAAAAAGGAAGTTTAATTCTTTGAAGACCAAAGCTCACCAATTTTTTCCATGAGACCAGTTCACAGCTAGCTCTGGCTGCCAGTGGGGTAGCCCAAATTCCAAAATCTATCATCTGGAAACATACAAAAGCTCTTGCACAGACTCCCCCCACCCCCCTTTCAAAGGGGGGAAAACACAATCTAAATTGTAAATCTATTATGTCTATCTAGATCTAATAAGATGTGAGGAGATAAAAAAAGAAAAGCAGGTATGATAAAGATATTTTTGTAAATAAAGATGAAAACATATATATCCATTTGAAATTTAAGGAATATTCAGCCATTAATGGATATCAAAGGAAAAGGGAATTTTAATCATCTCTCCATTCAGTCTCAGTTGGGTAAATCATATCTAAGAGATTTGCATAAATATAAACCATCAAAGACTTTTCATCTTCAAAGGGGGTTTCAAGACCCTATAAGCTTTGTACTGTAATCATCACAGGTCACCACCCTGCAGGAATAAGGCTGCTATGGCAACATAAAAAAACTAATGCTTAAGGCTTAGCATAATATTCTGACTAATAGAAAGGAAACTCATTTTAAAAGCTGGCAGCCTATTTACCAGAAGCGGGATTAGAGGTGTTATTTCCCCTTTTAGCTGCTCCCTCCTCTTCGGTGTACCCCCCTCCCCCTAAAAAATCTAATCATTGGGATCTTTAAAAAGCTTTTGAGCAATTTGCAGTAACTTTACAATTAGGCTAAAATAAATCACAGCTTTCAGTAATGAAGAATGATTCCCAGTTGCTCCGGCCCCTCCCTTCGGTAGCCAGCAACCCGATCACCTTAGAAACTTTCAAGGGAAGGCCAACTCAGCCAAAACAGCCACTACAACGTAAAGCGACGAAACGGATGGATTTGATGCAAAGGGAACGAAAACATAGTTTTTGCCACAATCAAGCTAGAGGATGGGTAGTGAAATATTAGTGATTTCGGTTCTATGCACTGATTTTCTTTTTTCATTAAAAAAATAGCAAAAACTTCTAGCCTGGTTCTTTGTGACAACCATTATAACTACAAAAAAGTGTAAACTTTACAACTCGGGAAACCCTTTCAAGACACTCCCTGTTCTTAGAGAGCAAAATCTCTAATGTCTTTTGTTTTTAAGTCCATAGGGACATTTAGAAATTAAATATGCTAGCCCCTCCTTCTTCTCCCCTCCTGCTCTTTCTTAAAAAATTGCATTACGTACTAACACAAAAGGTAACTAGTGGAGAAGTTTCAATTAATTTTTTCAAAAGGAGACGATTAAATGTTTCCGGCCTGGTAAAGTGTTCATTTCAGGGAGGTGGAGGGGACGGGGTAGGGGGAGGAAAAGAAGGGGGAAATTTACAAAGAGATTGGGGAGGAGATGAAGTAGCAGGGCTCAGCAATTCTTTCAATTCCAGTGCACACCCAATAGTGTGTTGGAAGAATGCACACTGTTCGGGATTTGTGGGAGAATTGTCCCATCACAAAAGAGGCAGAGTTACGCTTGTTACAGTCCAATAAGCCGTGCCAGTCAAACAAGAACCCACACTAGCGACAAAAGGCGAGCAAGAGATTCTCACACAAAAGAAAACAAGTAAGCCCATCTTTCCGTTGTGCATCGGGCTCTGGGTTTCACGCCTCGCATAAATACAAACGGAGAGGAAAAAATAAACAGCCTCAGACACTTCTGTGAACTAGAAGTCTGATTCCAGCTTCACCGTGGTCCTCCCAGCTGAGGAGGCCAGAGCTGAAGGCTGGGGCGGGTCCCCCCTCTTAAATTAGGGGCAATGCCAGAGACAAACAGGCATTGCCAATGCAACCAAAGGGGGACAGTGACTTCAGAGTCTACTTCCATCAACATAAGACACCGCTGAATGGGGTCAGAGCCCTGAGGATATTAATGCACTCCAACCACTATCTCCCAGCGTCTAGGAGCGACCTTGGAGAGAACTCAAGTTTCATAAGCAAGTCCTGGTCCTTGGCTACAGGTCTTAAAGAAGAACCCAACAGGGCTGTCCAACACAGACAGAATGGCATCTGTATGAGTTTAAATTTCCTAGCAGCTGTCTGTATTTAAAGAATAAAATGAAACAGGTGAAGTTAATTTTCAGAATAGCTTATATTCAGCCCACCAAATCCAAAACATTATCACTCCACTATGAGATCAATATAAAAATTATGGAGACATTTTGTGTTCTTTCCAAGTCTTCAAAATCGGGAGTGTATTTTAGACATACAATACATCTCAGTTCTCACTGGCCATATTTTCCTTTTTCCTCTTTCTCATTATTTTTTGCTTTCTGAAGGTTGAACCAAAGGCTTTCACACTGAACTACATCCCTAACCTTTCTTCCTCTTCCTCTTCTTCCTCTTCTTCTTCCTCTTCTTCTTCTTCTCCTCCTCCTTCTTCTATTATATTATTATTGTTATTTTGAGAAAGGGTATCACTAAGTTGCTTTGTTGCCCTTGTTTGTTGCCCAGGCTGGGCTCAAACTCATGATCCAGAGTGCTAGGATGCAGGCCTGTACCACTGGGTCACATTTTAAGTGTTCAGTAGCCACACGTGGCAAGCGGCCCTTGCATTTCATGGTGTAGATCCAAACTCAGATGGATTCCACAGGTGAGCAGTTTCATCGGCATTACCACCTCTCAGTGTATTCCTCTGGTTGCATTCGGGTCCTTCAAGACAATACTCTGAACCCCAACTGCCCACAGTCCCCAACAACCAACATACCCAGCACTCACATCTCACAGGCTCTGCACCTGCATAGCGCAATGGTATAATATCAGAGTCGATAAGCAATTCAGCAGAGACCTGCAGAATAATAATCCCCAAATAAATCTTGCCCCCACTACCGTTTCACAATTCAAACAATCATACTATAATTGAGCCCATTTCAAAATTTTCTTAAGTAATTTGACATGCCAACAACTTTACATTTCAGGCTTTTATTGGCCAAAAAGTCTGTCATGAAACACAAACACACCTGTCAGCAATTTAAGAAGGACACACTGGAGAACTGTTCAGGAAATAGTATCTGTGCTAATTAAAACCACTAGTTAAAAGCTTCCTGTTTATTCCTCTGGTTGCCATAAGGAATGACCTTCTCCTCCTCTACTCTAGGTTCAGTTTTTCATATGTGCTCGTGTGCGCTAGCGGCCTGTGATGATTCTCAATGCATCTCAGCAAGGGGCAGTTGCATCATGGCTCTTCCAGGTGGAGGCCTGGACTTGGGGCCTGCCGGGTGGAAGTAAGGAGGGACTGCTCAGGCCAGCTAGCACCAGGACTGCTCTGTGAGGATTGTGGAGGAAGCTGCTCTGTCCAAATCACAAATCCAGCAAGGAAGCAGACGCCCGGCTTCAAAAAGGCAGAGTTGTTCCACAGAACGCTTGGGCAAAGCCAGGTTCTGGGGAGAAGCAAATGGAAGATTGTGCTCATTCCTTTGTCTCCATTTCCTTCCTCTCTGCTCTGTGTATGCATTTTCAGAAACAAGGGTGCCCAAGCCAGATGTAGTGGTGCAGGCCTGCATTCTCAGCACTTGGGAGGCCCAGGCAAGAGGGTTTCAAGTTCCAGTTCTGTCTGGGCAATTTAGTGAGATCTTATCTCACAAAAGAAAAAAAAAAAAACCACAAAAGTTGCAAAGCCAAGTCTAGTGACATGGGCCTGTAATCCCAGCCCTCTGGGAAGCTGATGCAGGAGGATCACAGGCATTTTAAAGAGACCCTATCTCAAAGATAAAAATAATAATAATAATAATGGGCTTGGGATGTAGCACCTTGCAAAACCCCTGGGCGCAATCCCCAGTATTGAAAAAATAAAAACCAAAACTAACATCAAAGGTACCCAGATCCTTTCCCTCTGCTCATCTGGTCCTGAGTCTCTAATCAAAGCATTAGCTACTCACCCACTGGATTTCTTCGGGACTTTCCACCTTTGGTAACATCAGGCTGGAAGGAAGGACCTGGGACTGCAGGAGGGTCTCTAGATCTTCCTCTGCCAGACCACTGGATACTGAGTTGATTCTCACACACTTTTCAGTTGGACCCAGGTCAAATTCTTCAAGAGTTTCCACTATTCTCAATCGAGCTTCAATCTGTAAGTGTCCATAAAAATGTATTCCAAAGTTTAATCATTAAGATGAAATACAACTGAATAGTCTGTGAAACTGTTACGCAGATTCAAAGTCACAGCATTATTATCAAATCAATAGATTTCTTGTCCATCATGTAAATGGTAGTCAAAAAAAAATCCAGTTTGAAAGATGAGCGATTGATTTCTAGGCTTCATTTGAGGTGGCTAGAACACAGCTAGGACTCACCATGACACAGAATGGCGTATTTCTAAACAGTAGGGTCATCTTGCTAATTATCGCTCCTTTCCCATGGGTAATTGTTCATTGATTGGGCATTAATTAAGGATGAGCATGGTTCTAAGTCCTTTACTTATGTTTTCTCATTTAATAAATATAAGACATGGCTGAGCCCTATGATGCAGGCCTATAATCCTAGCACTTTGGGAAGCTGAGGCAAGAGAATTGCACATTTGCGTCTAGCCTGGGCAACTTAGAACTAGTGACAGCTCCTTTCCCCCTAGTCTCAAATAAACAATAAAAAGGGCCTGGGAGTATAGCTCAGAGTGGAGGCCCTGTGATCAATCCCTAGTACTGCAATAAATACATAAATAAATAAATAACAGCATAAATCTGGGTCATGGTAGTCTCATCTGTCAGTTTAGTCACACTGGGAAAAAAATAAGGCTTTTTCTTTTTTTCCATGTAGGATGATTATTTTTTACTCAGTTCTTTATTTTATTTTACTTTTGCAACTGAGTCTTATCTTGACATTGAATTAAGAAGGCCTTCACAGGAATCTGACACTCTATGCTACAAGAAAAGTTCCCATTTACTCAGGGGGAAGGCAGCAACATCACCAAGAAATCCCTTCATGAACTGTTTGACAAATACATTTTTTTCCCTTTGATTTGACAGACTTTGCTCTACAGTTAAGAAAGCTGAAAGGTTTGAAAGATGGCTTTGGTATTTGAATCGTCCCAAGAAAAATGGCATGAGATCAGGTATGTTATTTATTGGCCTTGGGCTGGGGATGATGACGGTGGGGTAGGGGACCAGAATGGAGTACACTGAGGGCTGGGCGTTGGTGTCAACAGAAAGAAAACATGTGGGATCACCACTTCCTGCCATTTTCAGTATCAAAACCAAATTTCTCCAACGTGACAACAGCCCTCCACAAGTTCTCAGTCAGAATGAACACTTATCAAAGTAATCTCATTTGGGAAGGGTATTTATGATACTAATAAAACTTTAAAGCCACTCACTTCTGATGAATGTGGTTTAAGGGGAAAAAAATCTTGACAATATATAGCCATTTGAGTAGCAGTGCTTATCTTGGAAAACAGCAAACCAAATTAGAGACAAAAAAGAATTATTTAAACCAGTAAGGAGTTTAAGTCCAATCAAGGAGACGAGCCAGGACAGTGGATTTAAACCAGACGGATATAGGTCAATGACTGAGGGGAAGCATGGACGCCTTCCCAATGTGGTCTGAGTTAACTGGTGTGAGGAAACGGTAGCTTAGAGTTGTCAGGTCAGATTGAAACACTACCTCAACCCAGTGGAGGACAGCGCCACAGAATCCTGATTTACAGAGCCTTGGCTGCCAGTAATTAGGCCATACTTAGAAGAAAGCAAGAAAGCCCAGACCAGCTGAAGGCGGGGGTGACGATGCAGACAACAATTTGCCTCCCCACCAAACCTTTGCCTAGCGCACAGCTATAGAACACAACCACGTACTCCAGCAATTCTCCTGGTACAGCCGCCGGGTATGAGCATACTGACAGTGAAGGGGAGACATTAATATCCTTGTTACAAGGTCATCTTGGGCTGCAGAGGAAATGCTCCATGATCTTCGGCAATACAGGTCTTCAAATTCAAGGCTTTGGTCATGTTCCACGTAGCCAGACAGCTGCAAACTTCAAGGAGCTCCAATTTGCATACGTTCTGTCTTTCAGGTTTCCTTCCTTCCTTCCTTCCTTCCTTCCTTCCTTCCTTCCTTCCTTCCATCCTTCCTTCCTTTCTTCCTTCTTTCCTTCCTTGCACTTTTACTGGGGGTGGAACCCAGGGCCTTTACACTGAGCTGCTACATCCCAAGCCTGTTTTGTAGTTTTGAGATAGGATCTTGCTAAATTGCCCAAGCTGGACTTGACCTTGCAATCTCCTGCCTCAGCCTCCCAGAGTGCTGGGATTACAGGCCTGCACCTTTGGGCCTGGCTAGGTTCTCTTTCAAAAGCAAATCTCCTTTAGCTGGATATGATAGGACTGCAAGATCTCAACCTGGCAATTTAGACAGAGCCTGCCTCAAATTAAAAATATAAAATAAAAAAGGACTGGGAATGTAGCTCAGCGCGAAGGCCTTGAGTTCAATCCCCGGTATCACAAACACACACATGCAAACACATGCATGTGCTGCAAGTCAGCCTTGCGAGGGATCCGTCAGGACAGAATGAACACAAGTTGGAGGGAGATCACTGGCTCATTTAGGCAGAGGTTTGTTCTACAATAAAACTCCAGATATTGAAATCCGCATCCCTGCTGTCTACTCTATCAGCATGTGTGCTCAACAATACAGGATCCCTGGCAAAATCGACCTCCTAAATCGTTAACGTAGGAGTCAAACAGAATCCAACCTATAAACCTTAGTTTCTTCACTTGGATTCAAATGAGACTGTTGTTCAAAGCTCATGTTCATGTTCTAAACCTGTTTGTGATTTTGATCTGAAGTCAGATTGCTATGGCTTCAGCACATCCTGGCTTACTTAGTAAAATTCAGCCCTTGTGAAGTTGGCCACAAACGAAGCACCGAGTTCCAGCTTTAGGCATAATCTGATCAGTATTTTTCATGTAAGAATAACAAGAAGCATATACTCAGCATTTTATTGAGCTTTTTTTGGCACAGAATTAAAACCAATCTCATTCCATTTCGTCATTCTGCACCTTTCCAAAAAGAGATGGTGGCTTTTGAGGTATATTGCCACACAACACTCTTATTAACAGGCTGTTGCTTGTTACAATTTACATAAACTAAGTGTGCAGCCCTCTGGTATGTATCCCAAAATATCCAACAACTCCACTGAATTTATACCAACCGACAAGTGTGTTGATTTCTTTTTCTTTTTGGTATATTAATGGTGAAATATGTTACTGTGCTAGCAAACACACCCATGCCATCTGTTGGGCTGAAATGAAGGCAGTTTCTAAGAACAATTAAGTTTAGTGCTGGATGTTTGGTTAGGGGTAGTCACACTCTACCCAGTTGTGAAACGAAAGAAATTCTGTTCGTTCTGTCCTCTGCTGTCCACACACACAATACTTCAAGCCTGCTCATCTCCACTGCTTCATGCCCTTCACATTTCCTTTCTCTTTTTCTCTGGCTCTGCCTTTCCTTTCAGCTCTATCTCAGTAGCGGGTGAGGAAGAGAGGCACCAGACAGACACCAGCTCTTCCAAGGGCCCTCAAGGTGATCTGCTGGGATTTGGGGGAGGAAAGTGCTTCCTGGGGACAGAAGGGGGAAAATGATAAGCTGGGCCTGGTGGTGCTGGTGTGTAATCTTAGTACTCAGTGAAGCTGAGACAGGAGGATCACATATTCGAGCCCAGCCTGGACAACTCTGTAACTTATGAGACCCTGTCTCGAAATCAAAAATAAAGAATGAAAAATGGGTTACAGGTGTAGCTGGAAGGAAAGGCCTTGGGTTCGATCCCCAATAACAGAAAAAAGAAATAAATAAAGAAAAAAGAAATGAGAAAAGCAAAAGTAAAGAAGCTCCTGGAGAAAGAACTTTCACCTCCTGGAAGAAAGATGGGGTAAGGTTTAAAGGAATCTGCATCTCCGTGGACTTCAAATAATCACCCTACAAGACATCCTTGGTGACGCTAAGGAATGAACTTGTCCTCCAAGATCTGACAAGCTGGAAAAGACTGAATTAAGGCCTTTATCAACAGTTCTATTACATCCTTGAGGAGATTAATTACCACAGTGTGTTCTGTCTCAGGTTTGCTTCTAGAGACTTTTCAGGGGTTGCGGAGATAGTGGGTACAGAACAGGTCCTGATCTAAAAAATGATGTCCCAAAGTTCCCTCAGCCGATCAATATTTCGTGCCATGGGCTGCTCAGTGCAGTGAACCAGGGGCTAATAAACTTGTCCTTATCCATAAGCCACCATATTATGTGACTGTGTCTGGGCCAGGAACCAAAGCATGCTATGATTTCAGAGACCAGATTCCTGACACCTGGGGAGAAGACATGCTCCGGTGACGTCAGAAAGTGGATAAATCAACCATCCCTAAGACGTACAGACTCTGAAATTAAAGAAGAAAATATGTGTGCAGTTGGTTCAATTGGCACCCATGAAAGCTACTAACTAATCACCCTCACAAGTTTCAAGCCCAGAATGATCAAATCTGCAAAGAAAACAACATCCGTCCACTTTTACACTCCAGTGGACAAGGTGGTCCCTCGCGGCAGGGCGGCACAGTCTCGCCATCTGGAGAATAAATCGAGTGTGAAGTACAGTATAGTTTGGGACCAAGCTCCGTGGCGGCAGCTCAGCAGTCAGTTCATTAGTTCCAAACTTCCAGGGATTAGTGCGGCATCAATTCTACTGTTGGATAGGATGAGACAGACAGGATTCAAGATTCAAGAAGGATCGAGATGACCCAGAGGAGACCCTTGGGCTGATTTATAAGACCACAAAGTATAAACACACCCAAATAAGGCCTTAAATAATAACATTACCACAGTTTCTTAACATATGAATTAATACCTTTCCCTTCAACTGCCACTTCACATCCCTCTTGCCAAAACTTGAACGTTAGGTAATGTAGAGTTGTATTACCAAGTCACCAAGATGACCTCAGACAACCATGTGCTGACCCGGGATTTGGCGATTAAGAAACAGGAAGGACTTTGTAGACTTCAGGGAGATGGGTAGTGTTTGTGACTCAAAAATAAATAAATGAATAGAAAAAATTAAAAAAAAATATATATATATATACATACATTTTCATCTGCAAATAGCAAATTGCGATGTCATGTACTCCGAAACACTAGTAAATTCCATCTTTCCTGGATTGGCCTAGCTTATTCTCATTTTGATTTCATCTATAAAATGGTCTCACTGTCATGAAGTGGTCCAACTTTTGAGCAGAAACCTCTGATTCTAGTAGCATCCTTATGAAAATGCTGAAAATTTCAAGGTCAAGCTTAGTTTCAAAACAAAATGAAACAAACCTGGTGAATTTTTCAATGTAATGATCTCTTTTTTTGATATGACTGCTTTCATATATTTATATTCTTAAAAAAGTGTGCCTGTGACATAAACCAAGGTATCACTAGTAAATTATATTGAATTTTTCATGTGTATCAAAAACTGTGACAATAATTATCAGAGAGGCGGCTGTAGATACTACATTGAACCAAAGGAAAAAAAAAGAAGAAGAAAGAAAATTGATTCTGTTTCTTTCAACCTCAGAGTGTGTTGGGTGGTGCAGTCACAGCGCAATCCCTTTATTCCACTGTTTCTTCCACATGCAAAAGAAACTTTGTTTTGCCTGTATCCCAAACAGAAGAAAATCTACAACAATATTGAGCATGCCATGTGTTAACTGGTTTAAAATTTCGTGCATCAATTCATTCTTCAAGCCGCTACAAGCTAGACACCCTGTTTATTTGAAGAGTGTGTATAGGGGCTCCTTACGCTTTTCTCTTTAGTTTTGTATACATTTGAATATTTGAATGATATAAAGCTACAAATTAATAAACTTTTATTTGTTAACTTTAGGAAATAATTTGAGGAAAATTATTTTTAGGTTTGTGATTCTAGGGGGTGGAGTAACAGCTTCAATGAGATGAAATTCACGACATGTAATTCACCAAGTTGAAATACACTGCTCGCGTACTTCTGTCTCTGTGGACGGGCTTCTCTGGAATTTATAAATGGGACCATGCAATATGTCATCTCATGACTGGCTTGTTTCACTTAGGCTAATGTTCTGAAGTTAACCCACGTCATAGCACACAGAAAGAAGTACTTTCTTTTCCTGAAAACCAATTTTCCATTGTATATAGAGAGAATATGTGTGTGTGTGTGTGTGTGGGGGGGGGGGGGTGTTGGTGTGTGATACTGGCTGGACATGGTATTGAGCCCATTGTTTAGTTTTGGTTTTGAGAAAGGGTCTCCCTAAGTTGCTAAGTTGCCCAGCCAGGGCTTGAACTTGTGATCCTCCTCCTTCAGCCTCCCAGAGTGCTGGGTTACAGGCCTGTGCTACTGAGCCTGGCCGATAGAAAGAACATTATGTTTACCTATAGTCAGTTAGTGGCCGTTTAGGGTGTTTCCACTTTTTGGCTACCATGAGAAATGCTGGTATTAACATTCTGTCTAGGTTTTAGTGTGGAATACCTTTTCATTTCTCTTGTATGTGTATCTAAGAGAAAGTGTGAGTCCTGGATCGTGTAGAAACCGCCCAAATTTTGGGAGAGCTGTCCACTCTTTCCCAAAGTATCTGCAGCAGTTTGTGCTCCCAGTAGCAGTGTATGAAGATTCCAGTTGTTCTACACCTTCCCTCACACTTACTATTTTTTATAGTCAGAGTTGTGATTTACATTTCTCTCATGACTAATAAAATTTTATATAAAATTGGTGATTATTATATTTTCTTTGGAGAAATCTCTTCAAACCATTTGCTCTGTTACAAAAATTATGGTTAAATATGTAATATAAAAATTTTCCACTCTGTTTGGCCAGGTATGGTTAAAAATGCCTGCAATCTCTGCACCCTGGGAGGTTGAGACAGGAACTGCAAATTTGAGCCCAGCCTAGAGAACTTAGCAACTTAATGAGACCTTATCTAAAAATTAAAAATATTAATTAAAAAGGGCTGGAGATGTAGTAATGTGTGCAGGCTCTGGTTCAATCTCTAGGACTGAGTTGTTCTGTCCCCATTCTTGGGATGGAACTCAAGGCCCCTTCCATGCCAGGCGAACACTTTACCACTGTGCTGCACCGTCTCCCAGCACCATTTTTAAAGGTGTGAATCAGTGGCACTAATCACTTGCACAATGTGTGAAATCACTGCTACTATTCCAAAACTTTTTAACACTCCAAACAGAAATTCTGTTCCCCTTAATCCACAACCCCCTTTCCTCCTCCATCCCTAGCTCCTGGTTACTGCCCTCCAACTTTCTGCTTTCTACGGATTTGTCTATTCCAAATGTTTCAGGTAAGTGAAGTCATGCACTAGGATCCTTGGGTCCAGGCTTAGTTCCCTTAGCACAGTAATGTGCAAGGTTTATCCATTTTCTAGCATATGTCCAGATTTCATTTTTTATGGCCCAATACTATTTTTCTTTTGGAAAGTGCATTTACTCTGGCCCCAGTAGACCCTGTGTTCTCAGATAAAGCTGTCTAAACACATTAACTTAAAAAAAAAAGATGGGTCAGGACCCACTAGGAAGAACGTATAGGTTTTATTTTTTATCTTTGGAAGCATTTATTGGTGCCTAGTAAGGGCCGAGCAGAGCTACCTCTAAAGAGAAACTTTGCTGAATACTTTAGCCACTTCATCGCCACAGGTGGACTGTGCCAGGGGCCAGAAATACAAAAATGAAAAGTTGAAACCGCCATTCACTCATGTAGCTGTGGCTCAGTAATATTCCACTGCAGCTAGTATCATTTTTTTTTTGCCATGTATCTGTTGATGGATGGCATCCATGTTTAAGCTGGTGTGACTAAGGCTTCTATGAACACTGACATACAAGTTTCTCTGTAGTCCCTCTTTTTAGTTCTTTTGGGTGTGTACCTAGCAGTAGATTTCAGTCATGCTGGAACATACAGCAATTCTGTTTAGATTTTGAAGAAGTGCTGAACCACCATAGCTGTACCATTTTATGTTTCCATAGGAATGTATCAAGGTTAGATATCTCCAATTCAAACCAACACCTTTTTCTTTCTTGCCTTTTCCTTCTTTACCTTTCCTTTCCTTTCTTTTCTCTTCTCTTTCTTCTGTACTGTGAATTAAACCCAGGGCCTCCACACTGAGCTGCATCCCTAGCCCTTCTTAATTTTGCAAGAGGGTCTTGGTAAGTCACGAAATTGCCAAGGCTGAGCTTGCACGTGATTTCCTCCTGCCTCAGCCTCCTAAAGTACTAAGTTTATAGGTGAGTACCACCACGCCTAGTTGTGTCTCTTCTTTGGAGAAATGTCTTGAAATTTTTTGCCTGCTTTTAAACTGGATTCTCATTTTATTGTTATGTTATAAAAGTTCTTTATATGTTCTGAATGGTAAATCCTTACACAAGACTTGCAAATATTTTCTCCCATTCTAAAGTTGACTTCTCACTTTCTTGATGGTGTTCTATAAAACAAAAAAGTGACAATTTTGCTAGTGTATAATTTATTTAATTTGGTCTTCTGTTCCTTAGGCATTTGTTATCACTCTGAAACCATTTCACAGAAATGTATGCCATGACCTCCTCTAGGAACCATATAGGTTACATCTTTTGTTGGTTTTGAGAATATATTTTTGTATATGGTATGAGGTAGGGGGGATGTGATGTTTTTACCTTGTACTTGCATTACTTCTTAACAGAAATATAATGACCATTCCCTGGGAGAAGAAGGCTCAGGTGGGAAAATAGGGCTGCTGTCCTAGCCCCCACTCTTCCCTGCCCTGAACTGGCAAGGGGATGGTACTCACTGCTGTAGGGCCATAGCCACCTCTTTCCCTCCCTCTTCTTTATCTTACCTTTCTACTACCTCCTCCTAAAGTATTCCCTACACCTGTACACCTGTATTGCCAGGCTTTGGGCTCTCCTAGGGACTTTCCACAGAAGTCCTCACGAGTCTCAGAGGTTACCCAAGCCCAAGGGCAACATGAAGCTCATGCTGATATTTGCAACCTTATGCTTTTTATACTACTAGCTAAATTGATGAGGCTGGTTGTATATGCTTTATATCCTCCCTCCCTCCCTCGCTCCCTCCCTCCCTCCCTCCCTCTCTCCCTCCCTCCCTCCCTTCCTTCCTTCCTTCCTTCCTTCCTTCCTTCCTTCCTTCCTTCCTTGACAGGGTCTTACTCTGTAGCCCACACTGGTCTTGAACTCATGGCAATCCTTCTGCCTTGGCCTCCTGAGTTCTGAGACTTGAGGCGTGTACCACCATGTTCAGCAACTTTTCATGTGGTGTTGGGGGATCAACCTAGGGCCTTGCACATGCTAGACAAGCACTCTAGCCATTGAGTTATGCCTCTAGCTTGCCATGTCTTTTAAGAAAAAGAACGTACCTACAAAAAGCTTTTATTGTCTTTTTTTAAAGACCAGTAACAATAGCCATGCGCAGCTGAGTCTGTGGAGCTCTGGAATCTGCGCACTTGTGGCTCTTCCCACTTGTATTATTTTCTTTGCTCCCCTTGCTTCTCAGTTACCCTATAACGGGGACTGTATGGCCATTTCTGGTCTCTAAGGGGGTGGCAGAGGCACAGGTTGCTGAGAGTGGCTCCAGGCAGAACGATCTGTGAGTGGCGGAATGGCATATGTTAGCGTGATTGAGGAGACCACAGACTACCTCCACCATGTTTTTAGAGGAAAACTGAAGGCACAATCACTCTTCTAGTTGTTCTATGTACAAGGGATGATCAGAATATCAGGTTAATGTTTAAATTTTAAAAACTGATTACTATGGAAGGTACATTGCCACTAATCCTTCTCACTTCATGAACACACTTATCCCATTTTCTTGACACCTTCTGAAGCAGTTCTGGAAGTCTCCATGAGTGTCTTTATGAGGTATGAGCACATATATGGTAAATGCCACTGCTGCATGACTTCCAACAGAAAGACAAACTTGTAAAAAACATTACAGAGTGTCCTCCTCCACCTTACTCAAGGATCTCATACTGTGAGACTTCTGGCTCTTCTCCAAAGTCAAAATGACATGAAAGGTAAACATTTTAAATCTATTCAAGACATCAAGGCAGCCTCACCAGAACAACTAAAGACATTCACTGAAGAGGACTTCCAGAACTGCTTCAGAAAGTGGCAAGAGCAGTGGTACAACTATATTTGAAGTGAGGGGGATTAATGGCAAGGTGGCTTTTATTATAACCAGTTTTTTAAAAATTTTTAAGTGTTCACCAAATTTTTGACCATCTCTTGTACTTAAGGCCAAAGATCTAAATACTTGAAAGTTTTTAGGGAACCGATCAGGTCTATCCTTTTCCTTAAGACTATGACTGTGCAAGTTTCCTCAGTACCATGTCCACATTCTGCCTGATGACCCTGGTCCTCCTCCCCATGTAAACTTTCTTAGCCTGGAGGAGGATGACAGAAATGATACTCATTAAGTCAGGTGCTTGGGACAGGTATGGCAGTGTAAAGAAGATACCTGGATCACCCATGTTGTGCTCTAGATGTTTATCAGCTAGTTGTGGCAGTAATGAAAAGCCCATAGAACAAGAAGTGAAATACTGCTGGGCCAGCAGAATAGCCCTTGACCTGGAACCCACGGCAGGGGCAGCACTTCAGAGGGTCGCTCTGAAGACTGAGTAGGGTTTTGCTGGGGCTAGGGAAGGAGACAACATCCAGTAAAGAGCCTCAACAGGCAGAGGGCAGAGACAGGAATAGTGAGAAAATGGAAAGACGGATCAATGATCAGCATATATGAGGCCAGGGAAGGGAAGGGGGTGGTCCCTGCGCACACCAGAGGGAAAGCAGAAAGCCAAAGGAGAGTCCAGGGCGCCAGGGGCCAGCCCATAATTTAGAAACACAAGGGCAGAGGCCTATTCCCCTGGGAGAAAGAGGAAATGGTGGTAACAGGACATGAGTTTGCAGGTGGGTTGAAAAGAACTTCCTAGCAGGCCCTGGTGACAAAGGTCTGTAACCACAGAACTCTGGGAGACAGAGACAAGAGAGGTTCACAAATTTAAAAAAAAAAAAGGAAAGAAAAGGGGGAAAAAAAGAAAAAAAGAAATGGAAGGAATTAAAGAGAGAGCTGAGGATATAACTAGTGCCTGGGCTTTGTCCCCAGTATCATCAAAAATGACTGCATTTGAGGATCCACCTCCCAGCCAGTGGAGAAGGTCCTTCCTCAATCCCACCTGTCCCAGAGCCCCTTCCTTTTCTTGCTTTTTTCTTGCCCCAAGTGGCTGGGTTTTGACTTTGGGATGGGTGTCTGCCCTTGTGAAGGGCACTGACACAGAGCCTGTGGGGTGCCAGCAGAGTGGGTGACTTGCCCACCTCCCTGGCCCACACCTTCTAATTGGTCCCCTCCATCCTATCAGAGGACCAACAAGGTGGCTCCCTTCCCCAACTCTTACAAAGTACAGCCCAGCAAAGCTGCCCTCTCCCCTCTCGCCTTATTTATGTTTCACGACTTCTGTGGGTTAGTGGAGGTAATTAACCGTTTCGGATTAAAAGCCCTCCCGCTGGGTCGCAGTCTGCGTGGGAGAATCAAAGTAAACAAGCAAAAGGGAGCAGTGTCATCAAAGGCCTCTGCACCTATCTTTTTCCCTGAGGAGGAAGGAAGGCGCCATTTGCTGCAGGTGTGGCGGCTCACCCGCCAGGGCAAGGGCCGGCCTTTCATTCTTTTACGCAGGAAATCAAGAGTGATGGGTTCATCATTTAATGAGGCAGCCTTGCTGTGGCTCCAGACACACATCAGATGACAGATGTGTCACCTGTCCCTGGCCTGGGTGGCGTCAGACCAACGCTCACAATGTATCTGGCTAATGACTTCGTCCTACAGCTCTCATACCAACCTGAGATACATTGCTGGAAATCGATCCAAACTGTCCTCTTCGTGCAAATATCAAATACTTATTTTTTTTAAGGCAAAAGATTTTCCACTTCTGTGGAGAAAAATATCTGTTTCCCTGTCCATCACCGAATTTTAGAGACGGGTTGGGCCCACCTCCCCAGAGCTGGCTAAGGTGGGTTTTGAATGCACGCCCACGTGGGGCACAGATTCCTGTCTAGATGCCAGCTCCTTCAATGACACTTTTCCAAGATGCTGACTTACACAAAGGATCTTGTCTCCATAACCAGGAAGTTACACAAATTTACAGAGATAAGAAGTTTCTAAGGACGCAGCACACACAGCCACGCAGTGAAATAAAACAAGCTACCGCTGGTTTTATTGAGCTGCAGGCTGAAGGCGTTGACTTCCCATCTTTCCAGGGAAGCTCCAGGCAGGGCAGCTACCTGCGTGAGCGTTCTGTAGATTTGCTAGTGCACTAATTAGTCTTCCTGGCAGCCAGGAATGAAGGAATCAGGTGATCGGTAAGCTGTGTGGTGGCAGAAATAGAACATGGGGAGAATTTCTTGCAGGCAGGTACACGAAACTGGATCAGAATACTCTCAAAAACTACTTTTGAGGCTTGAAAACTAAAAAGAAAATTTAAAAACCTTTCCCACATCAAATACTACCAGTTCAGCCGGGCAGGGTGGTGCATGCTCATAACCTTAGCACTCTGGGAGGCTGAGAGAGGAGAAACACAAGATTGAGCTTAGCCGAGGCAACTGGCTTAAAATTTTTAAAAGGACTGGGGATACAGCTGTTACAAAGGCCCTGGGCTCAGTCCCCAGTATCACCAAAAAAAGAAAAGAAATGATGAATTGGTTCTATTTTGGGGGTATTTTGATTGCTACTGTTCAAACATATATACTTATGTCCTCATGTTGTAGTAGTGGATCACTTATTCTTGTTTTTTTGTTTGTCTTGCTTCTGTATTATTTCCCAAAGGAAACTAACTAAAAATGGTTTTGTTTATTTTAGGTGGCAAATACACTGGACTCTTAACAGGTGTGAACATCCTATTCATCTGTTTTAGTTTCTCCTCAAATCGAAGAAAATGAGTGAAAAATATATGGTGGGAAACTGAACAACAGAGGAGGAGGATGGCCACAGGACACTTTTATTTTTTATTTAGTTTTTAATTCTTTATGGTAGTGAGACTTGAGCCCCGGGCCTTCATCATGAGCTCCATCCCTGGTTTAGTTTATAGTCTTGATTTTGAGACAGGTTCTCGCTAGTCACTAAATTGCCCAAGCTGGACTTGAATTTGCAGTTCTCCTGTCTCAGCCTCTCGGAGTGCTAAGATTATAGGCATGAGTCATCATGCCCAGCTCACTTGTATTTTTTAAAAGGCAAGTGAGAAGTATATGAGGACCATGGCTTACCAGCTCTGGGACCCAGTACACCGCAGGCAACATGCAGTGTGCCCCAGTCCTCTGAAGATATGCACTGCGGAAGAGAGAGGGCAGGGCCACATCACGTCATCAAGTTCGCCAACCCTGTGCATACTGAACTTCTGTAACTGAGTGTTTTCCTCCGGCAAATGCTCACGAAGCAATTCCATGGCAGGCGCTGGATTTGATCTTCCTTGTGTTTTCTGCTTGCCAGCTCATCACGCCGACTTCATTCCTTCTCTGATGCCAGGCAGGCGCACTGTGCAACCACTTGGGTTTTCTTTCCTCCTTCTGTGCCCAGTAAATTTTCATAAAGCGTTTACCGTGAGAACAAGCAGGTTAATTTCTCGTGCCGTGAGCCAGGTGTCCCTCAACACTGCTGCGTTTTGGCTTCTGAGGCAGAGGCCCCTGCCCCAGCATCCAGAATTCTTGCCAGAGCCAGCTCAGTACAGCACCAGGTGTGGTGTAGCAGAACAGATTGTGCGGACACTCGGTGGGTTCCATAAACCCACATCACAACGAACCTGCATCCTTCCGGCAAGATGGAGGTGGAAGTCTCCAGGGCTAGCAGTTCTGCCAGGAAAAGCTTCTGGACATGCGGGTAGTGGGAAAAGACATCCCACCTCACCACACATGGCTGGCCTCGGGGACGTTAAAGTCTGCCTTCATACAGTCAGGATCTTGTTAACCCCTGTCATGTCGTGATGCTGCTTACTTCTAATCACAGGTGGGCCAGGAAAACTAGGGATTTTTAAAAAAAATATACAAAGAGATGCTGGGCCTGGGAGCACAGGGCCTGCAATCCCAGCACTCCAGGAGGCTCAGGCAGGAAGATGGCAAGCTCAGTGTCAGCCTGGACAACTTAGTGAGACGCTGTCTCAAAATTTTCTTTATGTAAGGCACAATCTGCATTAAGCATTTGAAATGTCTGCGGCGTGTTGTGTTGCATGGACATGTAATCTTCCTAGTCAATTCTCTAGTAATTAAGATTCCAGTTTTCCCTGTTTTTTTTGCCACTCACTCATTCACTGAAGAGGTAAAGTCACTGAATATGCTTTACACACAAGGTACCAGTTTAGGCAGTGGGCAGAATAGCTCTGTGCCTACACCAACATCACGTGGTCAGGTCAGCAACTAAAAAAACAAGGAAGCCAAGAATAACTGCCAACAAGAGGCTATACAAACTTAAATTCCTGCCTGCTAGTACCTACTCACTTGCGGTTGGTTCTGAGGTCACACAACATGGCCCATCTTCAGAAAGCCCAGCCTCCCAGGGTGCTGGCATTACAGGCCCTTGCCACCAGACCCAACTTCACATGAGAGCTGAGCTGGAAAAAAAAACATCGGTGGGAGTCCACTTGAGGCCAATCCCTCATTTTATACCTAAGCGAATTAAGGACGGCAAAACTGAGACAGCCTCCCCATCACCACCATCTTGGAAGAATTTATTTAAATGGCATTGCCTTCTCACTATAAAAATAATATATAACCTTTTTAATGGTACTGGGGATCACACTAAATAAGCTACACACTCAGCCCATTTTTTATTTTTGATTTTGAAACAAGGTCTCACCAAGTTGCTATTTTTCCCAGGCTGGGCTCAAATTCACAATCCTGACTTTCCTTCCAGAGTGCTGGGATTATAGGCTTATGCCACTAGCCCTGGCACAAGGAGCTAGTGGAGAAAGACATCCCACCTCACCACACATGGTTGGCCTTGGGAGCATTTAAGTCTGCCTTCATATAGTCAGGGCAGGGTCCACTTCCCAGTCATAACACGGAGGCCTCTTCTTCATACAAGTTACTCTTCCCCATTCTACTCCCTCCCAGCCACCACTTCCTGACAGGAGTCCATGTCATCCAGACACACCACCCTTTCAAATCCCCCTCTGTGCTCATCAATGGAAGGATAATCCACCTGTGACCCTTGGCATTCTCCAATACCCACCTCGATAACTTGGTCACACCTGGGGTTCACCTTTCACAAAGCTGCTTCAACTCTCAAGGCCTGAAACCACCCTCTCTGCTGCCCACTCCTTGAGTGCCCATTGTCTTTGCCCTCTAGTTTCTCTCCCAAGGTCACTCTCAGATTTTCTTGTGAGTCTACCACCTAACATGGACTTTGTGGTGAACTGTTCCAACTGACATTGTTATAATGTTCTCAATTCTTATTCCTATTTTTCATTTACTCTTGCTGGATCTGGGATATGGTTTGCTGGAAGGAAGAATACACTTATTCACTCATTTGTTCAACGACTCAGCTATTGTCAGGCACTGTCCTAGGTCAGTTTTATACCTGGAGGTATAAAAATGCACCTGCCTTGCAATGACCACAATACAAAAAAAAAAAAAAAAAAAGGTAATGCCGGCATATCAGGATAGACATTAGATGGTGGCTGCAGACGGAGTAGCAGTCATCAACTGTGAATGGTCCCCAATATCCACCCTCTCCTCTTCCTTTGAGTTTGGGTAGAGCACATGGTCTACCTTATGAAGCCTACATGTCCCAGCCCCCATCTCGCCAGCAGCAGGCCACACAGAACAGTTGTGCTGTGGACAATGCTTAATTTCTTAAAAGGAAGCCACCTGCCCTCCACTCTTCCTTCCTCTGCTCTCACAGGCTGGGACTCACGCATGGCGTGGCAAGCCAGCTTCGGCCACACGGGTAAAAACAGACGAGCACTGAGGAAGAAGTAGTGGGTCTTTGGATGCTTTCAGGGAATGGTACCTCCACTCAGCCTCGGACCATCCCACCTTTGGATTCCTGATGACAGAAATAAACTTTATTGTATGTGAACTGCCGTAGCGTTGGGCCTTTTGCTATAGCAGCTCACCCTATACACAGGCACAAGAGAAGGGCCTATCAAACACACACGGAAGTGGGAGACGGTGAGGGCACAGCACGCGATAGAATCAAAGGAGGCTGTAGAGAGGGGCAACAATGTGGAAGCAGGCTCTGTGGTCACGGCACTTGGCCAGCTTGTGACTAGTCCTGGAAATTTCCCTTTCTTGTGCCTCTGTGTGTGTGCATGCGTGCGTACAGGCAGAATGTGTTGTATGACTGGGTATATTTCAGCATGTATTTTGTGGAATGCTTCAGGGAGTAATCCTTTTTTTTTTTTTTTTTGTGGTACTGAGGATCAAACCCGGTGCTTTCACACTGTATCCCCAGCTTCCCCACCTCCTCTCCTTTTAAAATTTTGACAGGATTTCACTAAGTCACTAAGTTGTCCAGCCTGGGCTTGAACTTGCAATATTCTTGCTTCAGCCTTCCAAAATGGTGGGATTCCAGGCCTGTGCCACCAGAGTGGTATCTCTTGAGCACCAAAATTCTAAACCAGAGCAGGAGGTAGAGACCTCAGTACTATAGCACTTACCTAGCACTATAAGGCTCTGAGTTCAAACTCCAGCACTGCCGTACACACACACACACATATATACATACACAGAAAACAATGCAAAGAAGTCTAAATCAATAGACCGGTGAGACAACAGCAAGAGAATCCTCTTTATTTCTGGTAAAAGCTACCTCAGGACACGGTGAGTGACAGAGCCATCCTGCCTTGCCAGTAATGAGCCCTGAAACTGAGCCAGCGCATCCGGCAGGCTACATAACACAGACATGGCATCACGCCCTGCAGAGTGGCTCCTGAGAGCCGGAGACCACACAGTCCCTGTCGGCAGCCCCTGCCACCATGGAAGAAGCAGCAGGGGACATGGCTGCATGGACCAGGAGTGCCGATGGGTGGAAAACCCTCAGGGATGAGAGCTCCTTGCAGCAGTGTCCTCTTCTGAGGCTTCTGCAGGCCCTCTGGGAAAGCCTTAGGATTCTATCCCCAAAGAGGTCAGAGATGAGTTGCCTATTATGAGAGAGGCCCTGCTATTATACACCCGCCCAGGCATTGGGCTCACAAAGGAGTCAGACATGGCTGTCCCCTCAGGGGGGCAGGGTCCCTTCCAGCGTCTCCTGCGGTGTGAGGTGATGGCAAGATCATCAGAGATGAGCTCAGCTTCTCTCGGGGTCCTTGCAAGAAGGTGGGCTTCCCATCCTCACAGAGCACCCTGAGCCACATGAGCAAAACAGCAGCTGGTATGCTTCCCTCTGCAGAATGCTGGGGCTTCCCACTGTCCCAGCTGAAGGCTTGGCTGTGTCCACTTATCCCAGAGGAAGCAGCTGGGTGTGGTGGCATACACCTATAATCCTAGCACTTGGGAGGCAGAGGTAGGAGGACTGCTTTGAGTTTGAGGGCAGCCTGGACTACATAGTGAATTCAAGGCTAGCCTGGAACACAAGGCAAGACACTGTCTCAAAAACAAAAATAAACACAAAACCTAAACAAACTGTAGGAGGCAAAGCAAAGCACTTGCTGTCTTCACGGTGAGCAACAGGCTGGCCCTCTGTTGTCATGCACCTGATGCTCAGGCAGTGTCGATACCTATGAGCTCAGGGATGGTTTTATCAACAAGTATATGTTTACCGGAGCTGATCACACAACCTCTGTTCATGATTCTAGTGTCTCATTCATTCATTCATTCATTCCCTGACTCACTCACTCAGTTTATTCTTTCTCATACATTGGTGGGAATATGGGTTGACTCCACATCACTGTGTAGTCATTGTGACAACTCAAAGATCCTACATAATGTAACATTAAGAATTACTCAATCCTTTGTCTTTTACACAGTAAGAACTGGCAGAATAAACAGATATAAACTAGTTACTGAATAACATTCACTATTTTAAGATCTTAATGACAATACTCAGGAAACTCTCTTAAAAAACTGAAAAGGAAGGAAAGTGCCAAAATTATTCTTGAAAGCCAGTATAACTTTAATACCAAAACCAGATAAAGACCCAAACAAATAAAACTACAGGCCAATTTCCCTTATGAATATGGATGCAAAAATACTCAACATGATACTTGTGATGAATCATCAAAAAGATTATACATCACAGCCAAGTCAGCTTCATGCCAGGGATGCAGGGATAGTTCAACATATGCAAATCAATAAATATAATACATCTCATCAACATGTACAAAGACAAAAACTGTATGATCATCTCAAAAGATGTAGAAAAGTCCTTTGACAAAATCCAACATCTATTTATGGTAAAAACTCTGAAAAAAGCAGGAATAGAAGGATGTTATATCAACCTGATCCAAGCCATTTATGACAACTTCTTTGCCAATATCATTGTAAACAAGGAAAGACTGAATGTATTTACTCTAAAATCAGGAACAAGACATGATGGTCACCCTTGCTGTTCAATACAGTGCTCAAAATTTTGACCAGAGCAATCAGGCAAGAGAAAGAAATAAAATGCAAACTGGAAACTAAGAAGTTAAGATACCCTACTTGTAGATGACTTGCATGACACTCTACATTGAAGATCCAAAAAATTCAATCAGAAGTCTCCTAGAACTAACCAGCAAATTTTGCCAAGTAGCAGGTTATAAGATCAATACAAATCAGTAGCACTTCTATACACCAAAACCAAATTCAATGAGAAGGAAATCAAGAAATCAACTCCATTTACAACAGCAATAGAAAAATTAAATAATTAGGTATAAATCTTACCAAAGAAGTGAAGGATTTGTTCAGAGAAAGCTACAGTACTCTGAAGAAAGAGATTGAAGAGAACTTTAGAAAATGAAAAGATATCTCATGTTCCTACACTGTTGGTGGGATTGCAATTTGGTTCAACCACTATGGAAAGCAGTTTGGAGAGTCCTTAGAAAGCTGAAAACAGAAATCCCATTTGACCCAGCTACAGCTCTACTGGGCATTTTCCCAAAAGAATTAAATTCAGCATATCATAAAGACATGCATATTCATGTTTATGGCAGCACAATTCATAATACCTAAATCCTGGAAATAACCTATATGCTCATCAATAGAAAAATGAACAAAGAAAATATAGTGCATATACACAATGGAATATTATGTAGCCATAAAGAAAGTCAGACTTAAAGCATTTACAACAAAATGAAGTCACCTGGTGTCAATAATGTTGAGTGAAATGGACCAGTCACAAAACATTAAGTATCTACTGGTGTCTGTCATATGATGTTGTCACAAATACATGCACAAAAAGATCTTAACGTAAGAGAGAGGGTAGGAAAGGGGTGATGGACAGTTAGGAAAGGGAAGGGACACAATGGAGCAGGGAAGGGAGGGAAGGGGAAAGAAAGGGGCATAGTGGTTACAAGTGATATGCACCAGGCACAAATTCCCCAAGTTTTACGTAATGAACATGTTATTGAATCTACATTTCATTTATATTCAAATAAAAATCTATTAAACCTTATCATTAACATAGTGATTATACAGTAGATTCTTTGGGTGTTTTTTCTTTTCTTCTCCCCCTTCCTTTCTTTCCGTATTTCCTCCCTACCTTCCTTCATATAGTTGTTACACAGGTTCTCAGGAGAGGGGTGTTCTTTTTTTCCTTTCTCCTTTTCTTCTTTCTTCCTTCTTCCCTTCCTTTAACAGATTTGATATGACACATTCCAAATTCTGTTGGCCTTAGTGGCGGTCATATAGAGCAGCTATAAACATTTTGATCTCTAATCTCCATCAGAAACCAAGGGTTACTATCACACCCCCATTCCTATTGATATGGGTCAAAGGCCAGCTTGCTCTGTCCAGCGGAGAGCTGTCTTCGTTGTTGTCATCTTCCTCTTCTCCTTCTTCAAGACAGGGACTCACTCTGTAGTCCACACTGGTCCTCAACTCACCATGTAGCCCAGACTGGTGGCCTGGAACTCAGGCCAATCCTCCTGCCTAAGCCTCCTGAGTGCTGGCTGGGATTACAGGTGTGCACCACCATACTCAGTTAATTTCTGTATGGTGCTAGGGAATCGAACTCAGAGCTTTGTGCTCGCTAGGCAAACATGCTAGCTACTGAGCCACACCCCCAGCCTGGGGCAATATTCCTGAGCTCCCTTTGAATATAATTTCAGGACTAGAGAATTCTGTCTGACAATAAGATTCTTAATCAGGGAGTTCTTTGCTTCTTATATACATCTGAACTCTGCACCCCATCTAGTTAGCATTCTGTAGGTGCTTACCTCTGTCAGCCCTCACCATCCACTGATGAAACCCACTATATGAAACATATTTTTCCTCTCTGATTAGCATTTTATAGATAATAAATATTTACTGAATCAAGTTGAATACTAAGTAGATGCAGCTGGGCCTGGTGGTGCAGGCCAGTAATCCCAGCATTTTGGAAAGCTGAGGCAGGAGAATTTTAAGGTCAAGCCCAGACTAGGCAACTTAGTGAGATTCTGTCTCAAAATAAAACCAAAAAATGGGCTGGGGATGTCACTCAGTATGACGGCCCCAGGTTTGATCTCAAAAAGGGGAAGTAGTAGTAGTAGTAGTAGTAGTAGTTGTTAGTATATGCAAGGCAACAGTGGGGTCTAAAGTGAGTCTTCTTGCAAGATGGTGTATAGGTGGAGGCTAAGTGAGTGGCACAACCCAATGGCCGTGTACCACATAGAAGGAAAGCTGCCAGGGAACATCAAGAGCAATATTGTTCAAGGCAATTGCTTTCAGAGTTCTCCTAATAGAAGTCAACCATCAAAGCAAAGTTGTTCAGATGCTGAAATTGGATTGTGAGAAATAGACAAGAACACAATGTGCTTTTATTTAAAAATCACTCATTTGGAAAGAAATAAATCAAATATTGTTATAAACATTGCAAGCCGTTTATCCTCAATTGTGAGCTGGTAAATTGGTGGACATCATATTCTGAAATTGAAATGAAGGCTTCTGTTTGAAAACAGTTTTCAAAAGATACATTGAGACAGGGAGCTGAGAACAGGCCAACAAATTCTGGCCAAAAGACCAGATAGTTGGTTATTTGATAAATGTGTAATAAAACAGTAGAATTTTTATGGGTAGCATTGGCAATGAAGCTGACATAACCTAAAATTGGGAGGTTAATTAAGAAGGTGTATCAGTCAGGTATGAAGAAGCAGGCCTATAAACCCAGCACTCTGAGAGGCTGAGGCAGGAAGATAACAAGTTTGAACCCGGTTTGAGCAACTCAGTGATTTAGCAAGACCTCATCTCAAAAATTAAAAAAAGGTTGAGGATGTAGTTCAGAGCAAAGACCCTGGGTTCAATCTCCACTACTGAGAAAAAAAGAGAAAGAAGAAGGAAATACTTTTTTGAGAGTGATGTTTCCTTCTACAAAAACAATGTCCAAAAAACCAAACCAAACCAAACCAAAACAAAAAAACACCCTAACACCCATAAGAAAATGACAATTCATTCAGAAGAAAGTTATGTGGGGGAAAAAAACTTACTTCAAAAAAGACCTAATATTCTCATTTAATAACATTATTAATATGTTTTAAGTTAAAGGTCTTTCAGTTTCATTATTAGGCCAGCCATTCTGTCAGAAAGGAGAGTGGCACTCCCACTGACACTAGCCACTCTTGGAAACACACCACCTGAAGTGTACTTGCTTCCTGGGTACCACAAGATTACTGCAAACTTGGGAACTTAAAGCAACATAAATTGATTCTCTCTCAGATCTGGAGACTAGAAATTTGAGATCAAGCTATCACTCTCTCTAGTGAAAACTTGTCTTTTGCTAGCATCCTTAGTCTGCCTCTGTGGCTTTCCCTCTCTCTTTTTTTCTTCATTTATTTTGAGACAGGATCTGGGTCTCTCTCTCTCTCTCTCTCTCTCTCTCTCTCTCTCTCTCTCTCTCTCTCTCTCCCTCCCTCCCTCCCTCCCTCCCTCCCTCCCTGCAGTACTGAGGATCCAAAATGAGTCTTCCATTGAGCTACCTCCCCAGCCCAATTTTTGGTTTTGATTTAGAGACACGGTCTAAGTTGCTAAGTTGCTCAAGCCGGGCTTGAACTTGT